>RJWH01010547.1:0-16211 GCA_004363575.1 Solenodon paradoxus
TTTGTCTGAAATAAAAATTGACTCCAAAGCCCTTTCCCAAACATAAGCAACAACATCACTGTTAATGCAGAGGGGTTTGATGGTGGCAGTGGAGTTCTGTTCTCAGGGTCACCAGGCTGTCTCCAGCCTCTGGATACATGGCAGAAAGCAGAAGAGACACATTGACAGGTGGACTTGGTCTATTCATGACCAGAAGGTCATACCTTTGAAGTCTGAGTTCTGCTTTTGCCAAGAGCTGCCTTCCTTTCCTGGCTCCCAATGGATTCTTTGAGCTAAGGCCCATTTCCTTTCACACTTGTTTGTGAAAGCTACTACAGATATCTTGATTTCATGAAAGCTCTCAAAGCTAACTTCAACTTAAACCAAGAAGTGGTAGAGTAGCGTTCAATTAAATCAGAAACCCTCTAATTTCTCATTCTTTCATCTCTAACCACAGTTCGTGATAATATCCCAGTCTCTTTATTTAATCAAGTATTTATATACAACCACAGACTTTAGAGGATTTGTATAAGTGCACAGTATAGATTCACATTTCAGATATAGATTATATATAAAATATAATTTATATATAAAATATAATTTTGAGGAAGTATACGTATTGAGTTGTAGTTATAGTATATATATGCACATACACGCACACAGATATATACGTACTTTCTTATTTCAAAACAGCCCCTATATACCCTGCAGATGTGGGAAATAAAGAATCTTAGAACACTGCTTTTCATTCTCACAAAGGAGCTGGGAAGAGCTTACGAAAACCTTACTGTGAGCCCTTCAAAACTATGCTTGGGACCAAGCATAAGCTTAAAGGATGAGACTGATTTGACAGATTTTTCTGAGAATTCTTGCAAAACCGGTTTCTGCAGAAGCGGGCCCTCCCAGTCAATACTCAGGGGGCCAGAAATGAGTTCTGCCCCTGGGTGGGGCCTGCAGCCCAGTGGAGCGTGTGGATTTTGGCCAACCCCACGAGGACCCATGTCGCTGTGGCCAATGGCAGGGCCTGGAAGGACAAATAGCACAGGAATATCCTTGACACAGAAAAAGAAATGCTACCTCTGTCATGTGACAATGATGGGAATGTGGGGACAGAGAGAAAGAGCAGGAATGAAGACTGGGTGGCAGAACAAGGACAAGAGGGACAGGTAGGGATCAGGAGGGATGGAGCCAAGGGGAAGTGATGCTGGAGAAGAGCTGGAGGGAAAGGGGTGACAGAGAGACAGGCAGAGACCAAAGACCGGAGAGGAGAGCACCCCTTACCCGCTGCAGTCAAGGACGGTGGTGTAGATGTGTGGTCCCAACGGGCTACCCCCGGTGGCCTGCAACTGTAGGAGATGTCATCTAGGTCTGATCAGTCACAACAAAATCACCTGCATGCATTTCTCAGCTGGCATCCCTGTCATTAAGTGACACTTGGCATGAAACAGAAGGAGGGGTGCTGAGACCCTCTCAAGACAGCAGAGATAGGCGTGCCTTTGTGGCTCAGGTGGCTGAGATGCAGGTGTGCAGACCACGTGGAACCCAAGGACCTGGGTGCTAGGCCTGGGTTCTAGATTGAAGAACCAAAATGAACCAACTAAATAGACATGTTTTGTTGTCTTCGTCTTTCCTTCGACTACAGAAAGTGGGGGGATAGAAAGAAAAAGGGGGAGAGGTGCAGACCGGCAGACAGGAGGGGGGACAGAAAAGGAGGAGGAGGCTGTGCACATTCTACACCGGAGCCCAACGGTGCCCTCTTTCACGATCTATCCCTGGGGTGCTTCTCTCCTGAAAGACACAGCTCAGAGACCCAGGCAGGGCAGCTCAGGGGCCTCCCCATCCCAGACTGCCCTGACCTGATCTGGCGCGAAGGCGGACTGCAGACTCCACCTCCTGCATGTCTGTCTTGAGGAGTTTGCTGGCGGCGTTATCTTTTCCTTCCTGGTCAGGACTCAGCAGAAGCACAAACACACACCAGGAAATGCCTCAGAAAAGCCTGGGAGGGCTGGCATAGGAAGCGGACGCTGCGACCCCACGTGGATGCACATACAGCGAGTCTCACCGCTGCTCACGGGCGGGGCCAGGTTGTACCAGGCACCGCCTCTCCTGAGGGCCAGCACAGGGAGGCCCTGTCCAGAGCGAGAAAGCTTCTGACCGGAAAGGAAATGCAATGGGTACTTTGGTGTCTTCTTTCTCCAGGAAGTCAGTGGACATTGCAACCAGAATGACCTAGTTGAACAAATAGAGATGCTCAGTTCAATGTCAATTTCAGAGAAATCATGGACAATGGGGGGGAGGGCCGGGAAGGGGGGGAGAGAGAGAGTTTCTAAAATGTTATTCTTTGTCTGAAATAAAAATTGAACTGAGCATCCTATATTTGATCTGACAACCTTGGTTTTGGGTCTGTTGTTTTTCCTAACTTATCTCCACTAACAAATTCTACATAATTTCCTAAATGTTTGCCCCGTGTGCCAGGGTTTTCTGTCCTGTCTTGTTTTGCTTTGTATTCAGATTGAAGTCTAGCATCTCTTTTTTTGTGGGGGGGGGTGTGTTTGTGTTTTTATTTATTTAGTTATTTTTGAACTTTTAAATCTTACAAGAGGCTTTTGATACATAGCTACTATCAACATTTCCTCTACGGTTTAACAAATATCTCATTGTGCCTCTTCAAACTTCAAATACAGAGAAATATTTAAAGATATCATTGTGTAAATTAAACATATATATTGATTTTTCTAGCATCTCCTCTGATTCAAGTCCTATTTTTTTCAGGAAGAAAAGCAATATGTTGGCTTCTTCAGACAGCAGAGAACTGGTATGTGTTGGGAAGGTCAATTGGATTACTGTTGAGTGAAAAGCCCTGGAGCAGAAATAAGATTGGGGAGGCACAGCTGCGGGCACGGGATCGCGCAAGCAGACATCCTGTTTCCGTGTGGGGGTAGCCTGGATGAGCTGTCCCCGACACTGGTCAACAGGAGCTATATTTCTCCTTCTGGTAGGAGTGGTGGGTGGGAACTGAGAATACATGACCTCTAAAAGTCCATCTATGACTTTTCTGCTGTTGATTTTACAAAATGGGCCCACGAGCATTCCTTAGAAGCTCCTCTCCAACCCAGTGAAGAACTCTTATAGATTCTCATTATTTTGGGAGCTACCTCCTATTTGCTTTCAGGAGGAATTACATAGGAAAAATTGATGACGCTAAAATTTGATCTTTGCCATCAAACATTCACAGAGATGATCTGGGTACTATCTGACCTTGGAAAGATTCCACCATGTCTTGGTGAGGCGGGGGCTTGGCTGGAATGTGGGGTTTTAAGCAGAAGGATGAAGTGATGGAAATGTACTATAGTAGAAGAGTGAGAATGTAAAATGAAGATTAGAAACAGTAACAGGGGCAAAGATGTTCCAAACAGGAGGAACAGAAAACGCAGTCAAATGGAATGCAGCCTTATTTAATGTGGAGTGCAGTTCATGCTCCCGAATCTCCCCACTTCTCAACTCTGGCCTAAAATGTGGACTCTCTTTTCTGAGCATATAACCATAGAACTTTAGAATGCAGAGAAAGATTAGCCAGAGCCTAGAGCTTAGAGGATTGACTGCATCTGTTTTGAATCTTTTTAAGTCTCCCGTGTGGGCACTGACCTCCTGCCTGAGAGGGCTCTGAAATGACACTCAGAAGATACGTTGACCTAGAAAATGTTTATACACCTGTTTACATGCCCCCAAAGTAAATGTTGTGTGTGTTTGCACATAAGTTAAAAATGATCTATTCAAATATTAAGAAGATATTCTAGAACTGTACCACCATTACCTTCCCCCACACCTTTCTTCCTTTTAGAAATGGTATGCCACATGGTATGTGTGTGGGGGAGATTAATGGAGAAAGTGCAGCACATAGACAGATATTACCTGACATTTTCATGGTCCTCCAGATTTTACACAGGACATGGGGTTGGCTACGAGTTCACAAGAGACCCTTACAACATCGTTATGAGGTAGGCGTTGTTGATGGCATGTTACAGATAAGGACACACTAACTTAAGAAGTGAGGGCCTAGTCAGGGACCAATAGCAGGGCTTCTCATTTTTAAGTTCTGTGATTTTCTCACTCCACCAGAGGTGCCTGCCACCTACTCCATGATGATGCAAAGGAAACTGACCTTTATGACCTGTAGTTGTGCCAGACATCTTAGAGATACAAATGAGAAGGGGAAAAAAGGGTAGTAGAGTGATTAACTATTGAGTCCTGGAATCAAGTCCCCGTTTAGTCATTTTCCAGCTCTCTGTCTCTCAGCAAGTTTCTCTCCTTTCTCAGCTTTAGATTTTTCTAGCTGTAAAATGGGTTTAATAACAATATTTTCTAGTTCTTTGCATAGAAAGCACCCTCAACATTCACTCTGTTGAGTGTTATGATTATTTCACCGTGTGGATTGTAAGTCTTCAGCATTGGCTTAGACATCAGTTTAGGATGTTGCTGTGGACTCTGATTTTGTCAGCTTGCTCTAAGAGAATCAGACATTTTGAAAGAAAGGATTAAGAACGTCATCAGAATGTAACTTATCTTAAAGTCGAGTCAAAGTAATATATAGAAATATTTCCTAACCATTTCTGAGATGTGAGCAACAGAAATGGTCAGAAATCAAGCATATTAGCAAGTGAAGAAGGAAGAAACGCACAAAACATAGGGACGTTCGTTGTTACCCTGCAAAGGAGAATTTGAGCTTGGGTGACATGATTCTTCCTTACAGGCCTCCACATTTCTAAAGCTCGGAAGATAACTCTGGACTTTTAAAGCTAGGATTTTGCTGATAGGATACTAGAAGATGAAGCATTTGATGACATGGTTATTTAATTTGGGGAGAAATGGCAGATTTTGGAAATAAACTAAGAGCACCAATTTTAACACTAAGAAGCAAAAGTCTGGAGAAGTTTGGGAAGTGTTTTGAGATGGTGAGAGGCCTATGTGTTAGGGACATGAAAGCAGATAGGCCATGCAGATCCACAGCAACCTTGGACTCTCAGTTGGACCCTGAAAGTGACACCAAGGTAGGTGAGGGCATTCTTTCTTATCTCTTTCCAATGCATTGTTTTCTTCTTAGGTTAAAAGATAGTATTTCTGTCTTTGAAAAAAATCTTTTTTTTTTTTTTTTTTTTTATAACTGTTAAGAATCTAGGTGTGTCCTGGTGGCCTAGTGGTCCTGGGTTCAAGTCCTGGGGCCAGGGGAACAACCACTATGAACAGTTAAATAAAAATAAATGAAGTGCTTTTTGCTCCTCTCACTTCCTGCCTGCCTGCCTGCCTGATCTCTTCATTTCTATCTGTACCTTTCCTTTAAAAAATACAACAGAATCTAGAGGAAAAGACAAGCCTGTCTGGGCGGGGGGAGGACACAACTGTATAATTTGCTGAGCTTGCAGAAGGAACCAAAGAGAAGACTAATTCCACTGTTGGGAGTGGGGAGTCATTCTACCAAAGGATTCAACTTGCAAAATGAATCATGTCAAATCATGTCTCAAGAAGAGAGAGGTGATTTAAGAAGGAAAATAATAACAAGTGACATTTAATTTGTATGCTTTGTCTTTCTTGGAAAATTAGCTTGTGAATAGATGATACTCAAGGTTACAACTGAGTTGAAGGTCTGGAGGACTAAGTGGCCAAATTTTGCTATATTCAAGGGAATGCAAAAGCATGTTTATGTTTCTATAAAGACCTTGGTAACAAAAATCAGTAGGAATGAGCAAACCTAGGAAACATTTTGAAAGAAGATGAATTTGACATTCAAACTTACTGTCTTTTCCCCCCCTTTGGGTTCCTACAGCTACCACAGACCCTCCCTCACCTCCTCTCTCTCTGGGGCCCAATGCTTTCATTTTCTCCCTCCCTATGTTCATCATTAATTCTTGATCTCAGGCGAGAGCCTGGAACTCTGGCAGTTAAAGTTAGACTAGCAGATACCAATTCCATATTCTGTCCCCATTTTCCAGAACTGTATTTAAATAGGGATCAAACATAATGACTTTACATAGCGTGCAAGACTGTGGCTGGAAAGTGGAAAGATGGGAAAAAGTATCAACAGAAGAGTCTCCATGAAAACTAACCAAATTAACAAAAATCCTTTTCTCTACATATTTGGACTGCTGACCTGGCCGAGAGATTATGCACTTGCTGCAGAAAGCAGAAGTAGCCTTTCCAACAAGCAGCTGAATTAAACCTCGTTGTCTCAAGTGACAAAGAAAGGGACTTTCTACACTATCTTATTAGGGGCTTCCTTTGTTTTGTACCTTAAAAATGCTTTAAATGGTGGGAAGACAAATTGCTTGTGGTTTAAACATCCAGAGGGCAGGATACTTTATCCCCGACTTCTTGATTTCTTCAAATAATTACAAATTATTCTCAGTAGAAAAATTAGACTCATTTTCTTCACAAGTCGATGAGATTTTCATGTCCCCATCCTAATATAACTGGCCTTGTGGCATTTCAAATCTCCAGTCATTGGAACAATTGGTTGATCTTGGCAGTCTCGATGACTAATGCGTTCACTCCCAGCTAGTAAATAAACTAAAATCGAGTGTATTTGAACACTTGGTCTACAGATATGCCTATTGGGGGCATTCAAACAAAAGAGGTGACTCTTGACTTCTCTGCTTGTTTCGGATTATGTTCATGGGAAAGGTTACACAATAGTTTTGTAGGCCCTAGCCAAACATATTCATTCCAAAAGCTTTCCTTTAAACAACATGCCATCTTTGCATTTTGCTAAATTTTGTTACTTGGAATTAAAAGCTTATTAGAAGCAAATCTTCCCTGCAAACTGACATATTCAATTACAGTCATCTGTTCTCGAGGACAGACTGCGTCTAGACAGAAGAATACCACTGTGGCTTAGAAGGAACATGATGATGCGTTATGACGGTGGAGAAGGACAGGGTGACCATTTTTTTCTGATCTGTGGGGGGACACCGGATGATAAACTGTTCTGTAGCTTCCCAAGTGTGTGTAGGTACAAATGGTCTGAATGACTACAGCTGAAACCAAAAGAGAAAATAAAATGAAATGACAGATGAAATGCAGTGACGGGAGAAGAATGCATTCGACAAAGATAAATATGAAACAGCAGCACTAAAAATGCAAACTAAAAGCAAACAAACAAAACCAGATTAATAGAAAGTAAAGCCAAGATTCCAGGCTTTGTGAGAGAAAGAATTCTAGTCTTTGTTCCATGTTCCAGGAGCCTAACAACTGTGTGCTGGGCGGGAGCATGGAGTTATTTACTCGTATGTACGTGAAATAAGAACAAGCACTTGGCGGACTATAAGAAGTTAAGCATCTGTCCTGGGAAGCTTCTTCCCAAAGAGAACCACACTGAGCACAGACCATACAAAAAGCAGTATGAAAAGGCTGACGGGGTGGGGGCGGGCACTGGCTGTTATGGAGAGAAACTAAGAAAGCAGTCTTCGTGTTTTGAAATGTTCCAGCTTACATGCATGTCTAGTGAGTTACAATGCAGTAGACAGTTTGATCTGATGAAGAACCTCAGTTTAAATCAATTTCCCCAAAGATGAGTTTAAACAGGCTATAAATCACATGTGCTTTGCAAAGCCATTGCCAATATGTAAGAAAAGGATTCTGCTCCCTGCCCCACCCCACTCCCTGGCCCCTGAAATTGGTCATCATTTGGAGAGACTGAAAATGCAATCATTGTCAATTTTCTGCTTTCCGCGGCTTAGAAATCTGAGAAGGCAGGGGTTCATTTCTTAGTAAATTTGCCCCCTAGGTTGGAGAAGGAAGACGCAAATGAAAGGAGGGGACATGATGTATGCTCGTTGCTAAGAAACATGCAACTGAAGCCAGGCTGCCACTTAATGATGGCCAGAAGGGGTGTGAGCTGTGATAACATCAACCATGAGAGTCTGCCTCTCAGCTCAGCAGGGGCCACGCAGTGGGAAAAATGAAAAGGAAGGCAGTCTCATTCGTTTGGGAAAATGTAAGCAGATCTGCAGAGGGAAATGAAAGCTGGAGGCCCTCCTCGTACGGAGATGGTGCCATGGGGGCCCTGGGGGTGGGGGTGGGGGTGGGGAAGCGCTTGCTTTGGGTTCTTTGCTTCCAGTAGGGAAGTTGAATAGACAAGGGCCAAGTCACACTCTACTCCTGGCTTACCTGGCAGCCCACGGATCATCTTTGAAAGACTTGGGTCCTGTGAGTTAATTTCTCAGGACCCAATGTGTCACCCATGTGTCTGACTTGATCAGTCCCCTCAGAAGAGAAAGGGACTTAAGTTCTGACCACATGAGCTCTCTAGCCCCCAACAGATATCGAGCAGACAAAGAATGCATCTGGCATGCCCAGCACAGCCCGGAGGTCTGAGTTGGTCACGGAAGAGACAATATGTGTGTGGAGGCAGGAGGTACATGGGAAATCTTTGCCCCTTCCCCTCTATGCTTCTGTGAACCGAAATTTCCAATTCTGATCCTTCTGCCTGATGACCTTGGGCAAGGAACAGAGACACCCGAAGCCAGGCAGTCCTCCTTGTGTTTAAGAGGATATCTGACCTCCATATGTGCTTGTTTTCAGTCAGGCACCATTTCTCCTTTCCTTCTAGTAACAACCCACGCCTCTCCAGCCAACAACAGTGCTAGTGAGGGTTACACACGAGAAGGCCGACGGCCAGCCCCAGCAGTGGTGCTAGCTCATGGTTCCCCTCCCAAAGATCTAGGACAATTACATGAGAAGGTGCACAGTGCCAGGCAGAGGATCCATGTTTCATTACTACTTGTGAGCAGGGAACACTCAACCCTCCTCTCCCATGTTTGGGCAAAGAAGTTTGTTGGAATAGCAGCTTTGCATCCCAGCTGTTATCTGAACCCCATGGGAAGTGGTGCGCCCAGAATGGAGAGTGATGACATGCTGCTGACTGACAGTGTGACCCCATGGTGCCACCTGACTCACTGAAGCTGCTACAATGTTTTAGGCTCCATAGGATCTCATTCTTAGTGGCAATAAATCCTAGCTTTCATTAGGTTAAAGACAAACAGACAAAAGAAAAGAGATGGGTGTGCCCTGGTAGAGTTGCGGTTGGGTCAGTCACCTCCCAATGAGTGTAGGCCACATACCTCTGGATTCGAGTCCTGGGCCTAGTGTGGGGGGTGGAGGGAGGGGACAAACAGTGTGAGCAACTAAATAAAAATAAAGATGCTTCTTCCTCTTCTCTCTTCCTGCCTGTCTGCTTACCTTTATTCCTGCATGCACCTTTCCTTAAAAAAGAAAAGATAAGAGATGAACAGAAGCATTATGAAGACTAGATCCTGGCCCCGCTTGTAAGCTGAAGGTCAAGCATCACTTTCGGAAGGGATGAGCATCGAGTTCCCCCTACGCATTTACAGTGCTATTGAGAAGATTCCCATTTTTTTCTGGCAAATATAAGCTCCAGAGAAATTGAGACTGTCTGGAAGTATTATTCATATTTTCCCAGAAAGTCAGAGAAGAATCGGTATTGGAAGGAAGGCCATTTCTCTAAATGTAATGAAGAGAGTTGTAGTGAAGGGTTAGCCCACCAGTGAAGGTACTGAGGTTAGAGGAATAAAACACAACCATTGTTCTTATGATGCTCTTAGTCTGTCCACTGAAGCAGACCTGGAGAGAAGGACTAAGAGCAGTAGAATCCCAGAGGAAAAGGCAATGACTTATATCTGGGAGGAGGCCTGGGAAAGAGACATAAAGGAGATGCTATTCAATCTGAGCTTTGACATCCACCAGGCAGAGAGGAGCTGGAGCTGTTTCTGAGCAGAGAGTTGGACTCACGGAGTCAGGGTGGCGGGACAGTCCAAGGCGTGCTTGGAACGAGCCCAAGGGGCAATGAGGAATGTGGCTAGTACCCAAAATACATTGATGCAGCAGCTCTCATCTTTTTTCTGAAACGATGTAGCTGGAGCTGAGGGCCGTCATGTCAATTTAAAGCACTGCCCTGTGGGACAGCGAGCAACTCAACGTGGAGACCTATCTTTGATTTATTAGGTACACTTTGTGAAGCCTGAACTTAAACAAAAAGCAAGTCAAGACTGTGTAAGTTGATACTGTTAGCATTAAAGATTTATATTCTATCCCAAACAACTCAGAAGGCGGTCTGAACTATAGATAAATGTATATTTATGTGTTATCAATGCCTTTACTTCCCGTCAACTCTTCTCTTAATTTATATGAATTGACTATAATATCGGGTAGTTATCACCTGAGTAATTTATCATCAAAGCTAGTGGGAACTGTAATCATTATAATAAAGTGAATGGATGGAAAACAAAGTAGGGTCCAGGGAGACGTAAAACCAGTCTCCAGGTTATCAATATAGGCATTGGTGATTATGTAGTGTATGTGATGTCATCCCCGAGAAGAATGTCCTCATCCAAAGTATGTTGTAGATATGGGTTCTGAGCTGAGCACAGGTCTGACTCCTGTTTCTTTCAGCCTCATTAATTAAAGGTGCCATAAACTCCTGGACAGAATATAGCAGTACTGTAGGAGGAGGGATGCCCACTTGGGTGCTGTCATAAGGCAAGACAGTCTTTCTGTTATGGCAAGTGTCCCTTCTGTTGACCGTTCCTGTGCAGTCAGCTTTGGGGTCATGCATATTTTTCATTTCTGCAGAGCAGGCTATTTCTGGATGGTTCTAATCCCATCTTTGTGCACTGTGAAATGCGGAGTGTTTTGTATATCTTTTGTGCTGGAATTACCTTTGCTAATAGTCCACCATTTCTCCATCCTCTCTTGCAACTCTCTCTAAAATTTCCATAGACGGGGTCTTCCTCCATGTTTGACTAGACTTGAAAGAGCTTTGTCTCTAAAGGACTCTGAAAAATTGTAGACCTTCTATGGATGAGGAAGGCACAGAGGGTGGGAGCAGAGATGTCATCACTAGACAGGAATGAACCTGAGTTGTAGATGAGGACCTCGCTACTCAAAGTGTGGTCCATGGATTGGTGGTATTCACATTAGCTGGGAACTTTGATAGAAATGCAGATTCTTAAGCTCCAGGTCAGACCTGATGAGTCCAAGTCTGTATTTTAATAAGATGATAGTGTGTACTTACAGTTTGCACTGACCTTGAAGAAAGAAGCGCAGTATTGTTAGGAGCAAGGATGGCCAAACTAAGATTACTGAAGACACGACTGAAGATAAATTGGTTGTTTTACCAAGGACTCCTTTGCAGCGATTTTCTACTCACTAGTCCCAAAGCAGGTTGAATATCTGACTCACTATTTACAAATACACATCTCCAGATCACACCCCGGAGCTTTAGATCCCACGGGTCTAAGGAGGGCCCAGGAATCTCTATTTTTCAAGCACCTGGATGATTCTCCTAGAGTCTGTTGGGATTTGGATCTCTTATAGCTCATGCTGTGTCCCGGCTAACTACTACCGACCACTGATTCTAAGCCGCTATTACAATTTCTGGCCATCAGCTTTGGGGTCTGGTTGCTGGGTCACTCAGTAACATTCTCAAAACCAGGGCCATCTTCAGACTTACTGACCACAGGGACCTGAAATTATAGACCCACACCTGCTGTTGGCCCAACTAGAGTCAGCCGAGACAGCTGATGAGGTGTGAGTGTTTATTTAGAAGCATATTTGTGAACAGACATTTGTTGAGGGGAAATGCGGGTGATTAAGAATGTGACACGAACACAGGGCTGTGACTTCCATATCACAGTTAGGCCTGATTGTGCTGCTGTCACTTCATCAGAAGACAATTGAAGATCAAGGCAGGGACCATGACTTCTCTTAGGTCATTTTTTTCACTACAACCAGGGTCTTTACTGCCTGAAATAAAGGGGATTTCAGGGGCCATGGTGATCCTCATTTGCTCCATGTCCCCTCCTGAGGCTTCACAAGAAACTCCCAGCTCTCCACACAGTGCTTACTCCTCTCTTTGGGTTAAAAGAGCCAGATGGATGCTCTTAAGGCAAAGGAGCTTACATCACATAGCGGTGGAATTTAGAAATCGCCTTCTTTTCCCCAAAGATGCCAAGGTGAGGAGCATAGTGCATGGACCAAGAGTGAATTCTCTTGTCAGTCACCTTCAAGTCCTGCTAGCCTCTCACAAACTACGAGGCCCTGGGCAATTACCCAGAGTCCCTGCGCCTCAGTTTGGCACTGAGAAAATGGTATACTCCTAATACCAAGGACACAGAGCTGTTGAGAAGATTAAGTGAGAAAACGCAGGACTGTCAGATACAGGTAGCCTTGTCAGTCTGCTCCCCAGGTAGTGCCACCATCTTGAATCCTTCAAGAGCAGGCGGAGGCCAGCTCCAGATCCCTTCCTCCTGGGCCTCCTGAGGACCTAGATTCTCCATCCTCGGCAGGGAAAGTGGCACCCACCTGGGGACGCTGTTCTGTAATACAGCCCAGTAGATGAGAACATGTTTTTCTGCTGTCCTCTTGCTAACCTCACGTTTCAGAGTCTAGACCCAATTATGTCCTCCTTGCATTTCTGTTCAAAAGAAAATCCTGCTAGGACTTCGCTCTAATATGCCCAACCAAAACGTACCCAAACTTCCAAAGGCCCTGCCCCTGCCTGTCCCCCGAGTCCCCTTTCATCTGACAGTCTCTGAGCTAGACCTAGCTGGGATGGGCCCTGCTCTTCAGCGTGTCCTGCCCACTTTCTGCAGACGCCTGCCTAGCCTGGCCCTGTTGCTCTGTTTTCTCAAATGGTTTTTGTGGTATTAAGGGGAAATGAGACCAGGACACGGGAAGAGGGGAGAGGAGGGTAGAAACGGAAATCTTAGAAGACAAAACAAATGAGCGCCGAGACCTCGACTTCCATGTGTGATATCTACTGGAATCCGAGGACTGAAGAAAACGATGGTGGCAGTCATTGAACTGGGAGGGTGTGCGATGTGCATGCTCTGTGCTGGTTTGGCTGCCGAGACTGTCTTCCCTGGTAAGCAAATTATTGATTATAAACTGTTAGGATTCCTTCAGAGCCATTGTGGCGAACTGTATTATTCCCACAGCCTTAAATGCCCGCTGTGTTCCCATGCCAAAACCCTTATGAAATTTCCACCGGAAAAAAAAGGAGTAGCAAATTTGGGTCTCAGTGCTCATATATAATTTCAGATTTCATTAATGGTTATTAAATATATGCCCCGAGGAAGGATAAAGTTCCTCATATGAATGGAAAGAGAATTGAATTTATAAATAAGGTGACTCTATTTTCAAGGACTATTCATTAGACATATCCAGGACACTTTTTTTTTAACTCTTAAATGAAAGACATTTAAAATCTCATAGGAGAAAAGCATAATGTTGGGAAAATATAGCCCTGCTTAAAACATTCTAAAAACTCCTAAGTCTGACGTATTTTTCTTTGCCTGGAATTTAAAAATGATTTTTGGAGAAAAATTTTAGTGTTGTAAAAACAGCATCATATTGTGATCAAAAGACACCTACACTTAGAAACATGACTGTATCTATTGGTTGGAGGAAAAGTGGATGCTAAAAAGAATGTCAAACATTTTTCCTTAATCTTCTTTTAAGAACCATGGTTATAAAAAGACTAAAAGAAGCTATTTAAGTAATTTTGACTAAGCAAAGCCCTTTGAAGTTTTAGGCTACTAAGCCACAAAACCTGGACAATATATTCTTAGTAGGAGTTGTCAAAAGTCCAAGTAAGAAATTCAAACCCCTTTTAGACCTGCTGCAAATCTCTCCAAAAGCTATACAAATGGTATAGTTTAGCTTCGTGTGAATCAGGCAGGTGGAGAGTGTTTGCAAGAGATGCTAGCATGGCAAACGTTTGAAGAACAGAGTGGTTGCTTTTGTTGTCGTTTTCATGCCCCGAGGACAAGTGAACTATGTGCCTGAACGCTGAATTCCTAGGAGAGAGATTGCTGAACTCAGGACATCCTTTGTAGCAGGTGACATTTCTGATATCTAGTTACAACAAATTATCTTATTAAAAAAGAAGAGATGAACATTTTGGTGTCATCTGCTGCTGCTATGTGGGGCATGATTAGAGATAAAATGTACAGAATTTTCAGGAATAGTGAGCTCAAATTTCAGCCTTTCTCACTAAAAATGAACACATCTAAAGGGTACTATGTTTTAGCCAAAAAATCACTTTTATTAATAACCCCAAACACACAACACACAAACACACAACACACACAACACACATATAACACATACACATATATGCATATATGCACACGTGACACAAGTGTACACACATACACACAGTATACACATACACAAATGCACACATACACACATACATACATAAACACATACATACATAGACACAAACTGTTGAAGCAACAAAGACAATTTTCCTATTTGAATTGTATCTCATAAGATGCTTAAAATACAGCTTCATTCTTTTTCAAACAATTCTGAAGCAGAGAGGGGCTGAGATGACTAAAGTGCCCCTCTGCTCTTCCTTGTTCTTCTCCCAGTGGGGCGCACCCTGACATGGAGCACATGTGGTCACGCCGACCTGGGGGACCAAAATCCATTTTCTATTGACCCAGCAATCCCCACGATCAGCCTCAGAGCTGGAGAACGTCTCCCTGGGACAGCTCATATCACCCAGAAGGGAACGTCTCATGATTCAAGAGCAGTCATTATTCTGCTGCAAATACATCACACTCACGTCTTACTTTCTAGGTACCCACATGCAAAGAGGTTAGCCCTACACATAAAAACGCTGAGTTTTCCATGATGCTGAAAATATTTTTTCTTATCAGTTTAATTCTAAGACACGTGATTTTGTTTACCAAGCTGTTTCTCATACCCAGAGTGCAATGCCAGAGAACTTGTAGGAAAATTTGAAAAAGCCATCCTCAAGTGTCATTTATCGAACGGGATAAGCATGAACACACAAGTGAAAATCCTACTCAACTAGTTGTAAGGTGAGCTGCGACTGACACTTGTTTGTGAGCTGACACTTTAAACAGAAATGCTTTGGACAAATCCAGATATGTCCTCCATTACACACAGCAGTGAATGGAGCTCACAGAAACGGCTGAAAATACATCTACCTCCCTCCCCTCCCTGAAATGGAAAGAAAAATAGAAAACAAAGAGCGAATCATTTCCATTGTCTAGTGTACAGACTTTTTGTCAACAGGTGCTGATAGGGGAGAGTAACTAACCTGGCAGTGAGCACGGAAAAACGAACTCTGAAAACCAACAAACAAAATGTCAAAGGGGGCTGTCACTTCACATGGAGATGAGAAAAAGAACAGCTTTACCTGTTTCTTATCCAAGACATCTGATAACAGACAGACTATGGCCTGGCTAAATCAGAATGTCACCGAGCCAGGGGTCCTTCTCAATGGCATAAAAGCTCAGGTGGCCACTGTGGGATTCCGATGAACTAATAAATGCAGAGAGAGCAAGCTGAGGGCAGCAGGAAAGAAGGCCAGCCATTTACCACGGACACCCAGGGCACACGGTGCATGCATCTTGTTACAGGCATTAGAGAAGCAGAGTTACAGAAATTTCAGAATGGCAGAGATGTCCACTGAAGTCAAGAAACTGAAGGACAAGTTTGGGGTGGGACAGCTGGTACAAAGGGGACTTGACTTGCTGTTATTCTCTGGTGCTAAATGCTTTTCCATGTCTCCACACACACAACTTACCAGGAAGCAGAAAGGAAAAAGTTACTTTGTAAAAAAGAATCTGATAAAATAATTGGACTCTATAATGTGAATCCATCACTCACTTTCTTGGTAACATGACTTTAAGAAGGAAGCTAAGCGAAAACCTCATCTAGCAAACAGCCATTTACGGCAGGGAAGATTTCGGGAAGTCCATATAAATTCAGCTCTTTTGGAAGGGACAAAAAATGCTATGCTATTGATTTATGCAAGTGTTTCAGACATGTTTCTACAATGATTTGATGATAAGTGTCACGTAATTGTTACAAATGAGCAGTGGCATTACAAATTAGGGAACTGTGTGTTCGGAGCAAGTGGAGGAATTTCATGAGGAGCCTTTGACTCTGGGAGGAGCGTTCAGAGTAGAGTATGAAGACTGATGGTATCTAGTTAAAATGCTAAATCGTGTCGTGAACAAAGAAAGGCTAGTGAAAACATGTAGTGCCTGCGGACTCTCAGCGAGGGCCTTTGGGAGTCTCAGTCCAAGTCCCCCCACTTTGCAGATGAGGAGTCTGGGATCCTGGACATTCCTACCACATGAAGTCACACACACAAAATTGGGTCAAAGCTACGTGTCCAG
>RJWH01010548.1:0-16206 GCA_004363575.1 Solenodon paradoxus
CAGGAGCTGGAGGGTGGAGGAATGAGTGCAGAATTAGCTTTCTAAAAAAATCAGTCTCGACAGTGTCGCTGTCCCCAAGGACACACTGGCTCTGTCCCTCTGTCTGCCCACCCTGCTCTGCTCCTGGAGAGAAAACCCTGCACCTGCAGGCACGACTGAGTTGGACACCAGAAGTCTATAGCGACACCGCTCTCCCGCAGCTACCGGCCGCCGTGAGGAACCGGCCATCAGTGCCGCCCAGGGGGAAAGCCCTAGGCCCCAGCGAGGCCACTCACTGGCCTGAGTCCAGCCCCGGCTTCAGCTCAAACGGAGGGGCTCAGAGGAGACGCCACACTGTCCATAAACAACATGGCTGAGGGAGAGGGCCCCGCTCCCCTGGGGTGCAGAGAACATGTGAAGCTGAATTAATGGCTGTTTGTCTCTGGGTCTAAAGAAAGTCACCAGTGAGCCCTCGACCTCCAGGATGGGCCTCTGAAAGCGGCTAAGCCTGCCATCCAGATACACCTGCTCCTGCCCTAAAACCACAGCTCAGCGGGCTGCCAGGCGCCAGGGCGAGACTGCTCCCCGGGGCCAACGACAGGAAAGAGGGTGTGCCCGGCACTTGCAGACGTCCCTGATTTTTAACAAAGCTGGACAAGCAGCTCGATGGGGAACAACACTCTCAACCAGTGGCTGGAACAAGTGGATCCTCACGCAGACAGAAATCACCTTTGCTCTCCGGCCACATTCATGCTTCGCACAGACGCTATATGGGGGCGACCCGTGTGTGAACCGCCACGGAAAATCTAAGACTATGAGACTCCTGTGTGAGAGCAAACGCAGGTGCGGCTTTCATGCACAAATGCCTCGCCCTACACATTTATTAATTGCATTTCCTCATAAATAAATCAGTCTACGTGACAGAAGCAAAGGTCACTGGCAGGTTTTGAGAACAGGCATTGGGGTGCAGACTCGACACAGGAATCCCGCCACTCGAGATGAAAAGACAACAGAAAACAACTGGAAAAGAAGTCACATCGTTGGACAAAGGCTTCAGGAAAGATACACAAAGCGATCAAGCACCCGAAGAGACGGGCACTGTAAGCCGTCATCAAGGAACTCGAGGAGCCCTGTGGCGGCCAAGTGCCACTGGGGGGAAATGGGAGAAGCCCTGTCCACGGCCGCGAGCGAGGCGGCGCGGGGTGCCCGTCAGACAGGACGGGAGCGAGCAGGGAGCCGGCGGGTCTGCCGATGAGACCGGACGTGCAGTGGCTGCAGCTGGCACCCGTGGGGGGTCTTCTGGTCACTGCGGGCCCATCTGCGGACCCGCCCCTGTTTCCCGCAGCGGATGACCACATGTCCTAACCTGACCCGGTCAGACTGATGAAACACCTCCATGTCCTTGTCCTTCTCTCCCCACAGAGGGACAAAGAAGTGGCGCTGTGATTGCTGAATCCATACCGAGACCCTGGAACCCCCACCTCGAGGACACACATGCTGAGAGGGTAGAGTGGACACAGAGGCCAGCCTGCACCCGTCAGGACGGGCTCAACCACGGACACAGCCACGCAGGAGGCCAGCGTCACGCTGACCTTGCTGTCCGGCGAGGGGCAAGTCCCAATAATGCTTTAGTCAAAGCACTCAAGGTCCAAAGGAGCTGAAGATGAATCACCCCCGGCCACAGGAGGGGGGACGCGAACATGTTTTCCAGAACCTTGGGCATCACTTTCTTTTTTTTTTGCACAAAAAGATCCCATTTGGCCACTGTTCAGTGTGAGCCAATCACGCCTTTTTCACGCCCACTATTAACAGGAAATCTATTCCAAAGGAAAGAAAGGTCACTTCTGCCACAGGATGGGAAGACAGCTAATGCTTTGAGACTGCAGTCCTCACTGCTGTAGAATCAGGCCGGTAGCTCTGAAAGATGCTTTCAACCCCTGCAAAAATACATCTCCACGTGCCCAGGTAAGAAGAACCGTGACGCTTTCAGTCACGCCTTGGGGGCCTCCCACCGCCCACTCTGCTCCTCTCCAAGCATCATGTTTCCCCACAAAGGGCCGTGGAACCAAAGACGAAAACGCTCGGGCCCAACAGGCTGACACGGTGCTTCTCATCATGTCCCGCAATGTGCAGCTGATTCTCATTCCCAGCACCAGCAGGTCTCATGCTCTGGCATCACAGACACCCTTTTAGTTTTATGGCGGAGTCCATCCTCTTTCAGATCGGGGAGATATTAGCAACCAAAACAATGGATTTCTATACATTCGGTGAGGCTGTAGTTATGGGGACAAGTGTCTCCACTCAGGAGGGGCTTTGTTCCCTGCGCACAGGTGAGATTCTGGAGCGAGGGCTATGAGCTTCCTGACGATGACAGAATCTCGCAGCGGAAAGGGAACCTGGTAAATGTCATGATTCCGTTTACTGAAAAGAAAAAATTTTGAAACCACAAATGCACCTAAAATACAGAGCACAGGGCACCGTTTCTTCCTGATTCTGATCAGAGTTCAGGGTCAGGAGGGATTTGTCACTTAGGCAGATTAAAAACAATGCGGAATCCTTATAAAGTAATAATGATGATGATGATGATGAGAATGATGATAATGATGATGATAAAGGGAAGGTCCTTTCAAGCAGACACTTGGCTTTTTGTACAGGACAGGGTAGAATGACTGAAAACAGAAAGTTTTCACGCACATCTGAAAGAGGCCGGTGCTGACGTCAGGTACGTCTGCCTTCACGCTCACTGTTAAAGACCCAGGACTTCAACAGCGAACATGAGACAAATCAAGTGACCCCATTTTTTATGAACCAAAAACATCTCATTCCTCATTTGCTCTTGGTCTTTAAACCTAGTATTTATTTTCTGTTGAAAAACTCCTCAGAACCTTAAAGTGCATATTGAAAGTAAAAAAAAAGCCAGTGTGCACACACCAGGGACACAGGACCTCTCAGAAAACATCTCTGCACCCTATGTTCTTTGCAGGGCAGGTCCCAGCAGACGAGACCTGGACACGACCTCCGTGCCTGTCCACAGAGGACGGAGGGAGACGCTGGGGTGTGGACCCTCCCTGGGACTCTGGGCAGCTGTGAAGAAGGTGACATCGTGCCTTCTGTCCCCCCTAGAGGGACCTGGAGGGGACCCTGCTGAGTGAGATGAGTCAGAGAGCGAGAGAAGACAGGATGGTGTCACTCCGTGTGGAGATAAAGACATAAATCTCAAGCACAGAGCTCCCAGGACACAAGACGGCGGCTCCCAGGGGTGGAGGAGGGACCAGGGAAGGAAGGAGGGAGCAGGTGGGGGAGAAGGGCCCTGGGATCTACTGGAGGGGGTGCTGGCAGCTGCACATGGACAGAGGCGCCATTTGAATACCGTAAATGCATAGACATACAGCCGTGTAAACACAGGCAACGAACAGAAGGAATAAACAAGGAAGCCCGTGCGGAAAGGTTACTCATGACGTGGCTCCGAGCCTACAACATTCTAGAATGGACAAGACGACGGGATACTGAACAGGCCACAGTTGCCAGCAGGAGGGAGGGAGAACTAGAGGGGCCCAGGGGATGGTTAGGGCCATGAAAGTCCTGTCTGCTATGACATGCTGTGTCCATGTCACTGATTACGCTCTTGTCCAAACACCCAGGATGCACATGAGGAGTGTGACCTGAACTGGACGGAACGGTGAGCCGGTACCTGTTGCGGCCTGTCAATGAGGGGACACTGCAGGGGTAGGTCTCAGGGACATTCATGTGTTTTTCAAGCTTTCTATACACCTAAAATGCCTCTCAAAAAACAAAACAAAACAAAACCCCAAACAGCTTATTCATTAAAAGTAAATGAAATCCTCACCCGCTCCGATGCCCCTGCGGGGCAGCCCGCTCTCCAGGGTCAGAAACTCATGCACTAAATTCTTTCTTCCCGAGTCTACACAGGCCACGCGGGTCCCCAAGCCTAGGAGCGCGCCCAGCCTCACCAAGAGAGCCGCGGTCACCGGAGCGGACTTTCAATGTAGATGCTTATGGTGACAGAATTAAACCAAAATTACGGGGCGAACAGCATCTCAGAAACACATCCATCTTCCCTAGTCTACAAAGCAGTGATAGGTTCCCCGCTGCCCGCCGAGAAGCTCCGCGTATCCCTGTGATGGTGACATGCACCGTGACGGCAGTTCACAGGTGAAGCAGCCCTTCCGTTTACAAGGAATCTCGGAGGCACGGCCTTTCCTGGCGGAGCAGCATTCAGCTTCAGCTGCGTCTGTTTTCTTCCTCAACAGAGGTCCCGGCCTTGGCAGAGGTGAGCACAGAGCCGTCTGCATGCTGGGGACACACTTTCTCACTGCGACATGGTCATACATCATCCCACCATCCTGTGGTGCTTCATGGTGAATGGAGAAAGCTTCCCGGGTGTTTTTCTCAGAATCCACAGGACACGCTTCACGATAAAATCTCATTAACTGACTAGGATATGTCTTTGTTCACTGATTTATCTAACCACCACCTGGGGCTCCACCGGGTTCTTTCTGAAGTTGCGGATTTCCCTGGACTTGAATTCTAGGTTAGATTCGATTTTGAAAGTTCTTCGTCTTCCGTTTGTATTTAAGTGCTGCAGGACACAATTGTCTATGTTTGATAGATGGACAGAGGGACAGATAAGTGGATGGATAAATCAATGATAGACAATGATGATGGATGCATGGATGCATGGTTGGTTGCTAGATAGACGATAGATAAAGAGGTGGCTGGATGGACGAACACATGCATGGATACACAGATAGATAGTGATGGATGGATGGAAGGACGAATGCATGGATAGACAATGATGGCTGGGTGGATGCATGGATGGATGGCTGGATGGATGCACAGACAGATGATAGATAGATAAAGATGATGGATGAATAGACGCACACATGCATGGATACACAGACAGTGATGGAAGGATGAATGCATGGATACATGATGGATAGATGGATTCTGGATGGATGGCTGATGAATGGATGGATGGATGGATGCATAGATAGATGATTGATAAAGATGGTGGATGGATGGATGGATGGACGCATGCATGGATACATAGACAGACAGTCATGGATGGATGGATGGATGGGAAGACGAATGCATGGATACACAATGATGGATGGATGGATGGATGGATGGTGGACCGATGGCTGGATGGATGATGAATGGATGGATGGATACATGGATGCAAAGGTAGATAAACAGATGATGATAGATGGATGGAGGATGATAGAGAGAACAGACATTTCCCTTTTTACCTTATTTCGTATTTCCAATTTCCTCTGCAGAGTACATTTTCTCTGTTTGAGCTCAACATACTGTTGTGCAAACAGTCTCCTGGCTGAGATGAGCACAGTAGGTATTCACATGAAACAGCAGGGCAAGACCCATGCGGGGTGCGTGACTGAGGCGACGCACCAGAAGAAGGTTCTGCTCTGTGGTATAAATCACCCTTAGAGGCCCCTGTGTGCACACAAGGGCTTCTTTTTGTGTGCAGTGTTTGAGATCCCCCTGCAACATTTAAAGTCAGATGACGTGTGCAGATGTCTGAGCAGAGATTAAAGAGCGGTGTCAAGTTTGGATAGAGCTGGCTTATAGCAGCTGACTTATTTCCAGCAAGTGAAAGGTTTAAAGGACAGAGGTTCTGGCCCCACTGCTGCTCAACGGGTTGGAGAAGAGCGTAAAACTGGACGAGGAATCTCAAAATTCACAGTGGTGCGGCTGGCTGGGGACGAATGCATCTTACTTAGTCATCTCATGCTACTGTCTGTCCTTGACACCTTGGCACCTACCCTGCAAGAGTCTACACCACCACACACACCCAACCCAGGTGCACTTCTCTGCTCTCTTACAGCAAGAGACCCGCCGCTCCTTTGGTGTCTCCATGCCCAATCAACTACCTTCTACCCTTTTTCAATGAAAACGGGTCTCATCTAGTTAGACCCAGATGCCCCTAAAATTCTACATTTTCCTCTAAACCAGGTGCTGTCTCCTTGTCTTGAGAACCGATGGAATCACAAGAGGAGTAGAAATAGAATCTTCATGATGACAGACAATATAGGTAGAGGAGAGAGCCTTGAAAAGAAGGAAGCAGGAATGCAGATGTACAAGTCTGCAAGAGAGAAGGCCGCCTACCTGCAAGCATATAAGCTAGCATCACCCAGAGATAAGCCAGCACCAGAGATAAGCTAACACCACCCAGAGATAAGCTAACACCTCCCAGAGATAAGCCAGCACCACCAAACCACAGGCACGCTAGAAACAGCAGAAAAGATGCTTCCTCATCAACCATACAACCCCCACACAAGTTAACTGAACCAACACCTGGAACATCCCATTCCCCGGGTAAATAACATCCTTTCTCAACTTCTCCAAGTCATAGCTCTACTGCCTGCAGAGAGACAATGTCTGTCTCTCAGTGCTTCCCCTAATAAAGATGACATGCCCTTTTGTTGCCTCCGTTCCTTCTTAGTGACATGACAAGTTGCTCAGAGGGCTCATGATTAAAACACGCGCAGACCGCGGGCCGGGAAAAGGGAATGTGCACCTCCACCCCAAATCCGGAGTTCAGCGGAGTTCCTCCTGGATGAGGGGGCACCCTGGAGACTCACTGCTGCGTGAAGGCAGGGCACACGCGGCTGGAAATGACTGAAGCCTCGTTAGGCGGACAAGGCGTAGTGAGCTGTTGTGAGTAAGTTCTTGGAGAGTCCGTGGGTCTCACTGAGGTCGAAACAGATGGTCATCGCTGTCACATGGGCTGAGCATCGGGCTGAAAGCCCTGAGGGACGCACCGCCTGGAGCGAGCGTTTGCTGCCGGTTGGGGAGCAGGACTAGCTGATTTCTCTTCCTCTCTGAGTGTCACTAGCAGAACACACTTTAAATGAGCTGGGAAGCGTCACGCTCCTTCAGCCTGGTCAGGAGCCAGCGTGGCCTACACGTGAGCCCGCGCCTGTGAGACACAGGGGAGGTTGGTGGGTCAACCTCAGTCCAGTGGACGCAAGCCCTCCCGTGACGCAGAAAGGCGGGAGAACGTGTGGGCTCTGCTGCACGGGCAGCAGTGTTTTCGGGGAAGCAAAACACCAGTTTCGTGGCACGTTCGGTGAGACAACAAAAGGACGCCGAGATCCAAGGTCGTCTTGAGAAGAGAAACTCAGCGCCACCTCGGGAAGCATTAAAGCTCGTTGTTTATTCAGGACAAGTGCCTTCAAGGTGAGACACCTGTACAGGAAGGCTTTGGAAGGACGCGGCAGGGAATCGAGCAAAGGACGCTGTCGTCACGAGAGCCTGTATTTGCGACGCGAAAGCAGCTGGGCGCAGGGAACACACAGCCACGACCGGCACCTCCTCCAGACATGCCGCTGTCCAGCGCCTCCGCTGCGGGGCTAAGAGTGTCGGGGAGTCTCACCGATTTTTATTTCGCAGGGGATAACTAACGATTCGTGAAAACGTCGCGCCCGCCCAGAGAAACCAAACATCTCCAATGTCAAAGGTTTTATTCAACGGTTGAGCTGGAGGGGAACCAGTAAGAGGTGACAAGCGGAGGCCGGAGCCTGGAGGGACACAACAGGGAGGGGCCCCGAAGCCGGACAGCCCGGGAGTGCCACTGTCCCCTGGCCCGTGCCCGTGCTGCAGCTCTGCCCGAAGACGAGCGCCGACGCCTGAGCCCGCCTGTCCCCGGGGGCCCAGGGCCGCCTGTGACGGGGGACCCGCGCGGAGCTGTGGAGATGCAGGCTGGCGCTCAGCCGGGCCCAGTGCCCACCCTGAAATCAAGTGACGTGGGCCGGGCCGCCAGCACTGTGAGAAGGGGAAGCAAACTGGCTCCTTTGAGGTAGAAAACCGTTCTGAAGCGCGGACGTGGCCTTGGGTGGCAGAGACAGGCCACCGCTTTGTGCTCACACTGAAGCGCAAGACCGGCGAGGGGTCGGGTGGGTGTGAGTCCTGAGATGCAGACACTGAGCAGACAGGGAGGCGAGAGGCTACGCACAGAGATGTGTGTGTGTGTGCAAACACGCACAGAAACAGATACACAGGCGTGTATGTATCTCACACTTTCCAGTCGGGGGCAGAAAGGAAAACGCAGAACCGGCAAGCACTGTTATTCGGTCCGGGACACGCGCCCCTTTCCCAGGTGTGCACACAGGTGCGGTCCCCCTGGGCGTGAGGGTGACGCCTCAGGCCCCCTCAGAGCGCACAATGACAAAGTCTCTGATCCCTCAAAGGACAAGTGTGATCTTGACTGGGGCCATGTCCAGTCTGCTTTCTCTCCTGTGGCGTCACGTGGGGCGTGTCCGGGCAGTGAGCCCAGGTGCTGCGGGCTGAGCTGGGGAGGCTGGCGGGGCGATCGGGAGGCCCCGGGGCCGCAGGGCGCCCTCAGTCCCAGGCCGGCAGACCGAAGAGCTGCGGCTGGAAGTCCTGCAGGGAGCCCAGCACGACGGTGGCCTTGGCGGTCAGCTCCGGCCGCAGGTTCCCGTCGGGCACCATCACCACCTGCATCCCGGCAGCCAGGGCGGCCTCCACCCCGTTGGGGGCGTCTTCGAAGACGAGGCACTGCGGGGCAGGGAAGAAAAACAAGGTTGAGACGGCAGCGTCCGACGGGGCGTGGGGACTGGGCATCCCTGGTGGCGCCGGGCTTGTGCACACCAAGACGGGGGCACCGGCAGGCCACCCGTTCCTGGGGCGCGGCGAGGGGCCACACTGGTCCCATTCGGCCCGCGGGTCCCCACCTCTGTGCCTCGAGGAGGACAGGAGCCGGGAGCAGAGTGGCTGCTGGGTGGTGAGATGCCGGGGTCTCGGTTTTACAACAATCTGTGCCATGAAGAACCCATGGTCAGTCTCAGGGCAGGAGCTCAGACCAGAGACCCGACTCTACGGCTGGAAAAGTGGCCGGTCACCTCCTCCGCCTCCTCCCAGGAAAGCCTGAGCCGGACAGGGCTCGGGGCGCCGCGCTGAGTCTGAGCAGGGACGTGCCCAAGGGGCCTCCCCGCAGGTCTTCACCGGCTGATTTCCCGACGTCCAGAGCACGCTGCTCCGGGGGAACTCGGTCTGTGGGCTCACAGAGGCCCCGCGGCCTCCAGAGACACTGTCCCTTCAGCTGCGCCACGAAGATGCGTGGACACGGCTTGCGTCCGAGGCGCCGTGATCAGAGACTGAGCTGCGGGCACTGAGGACGTCCCGAGACCAGGCGGGTCCCGGAAGCCATCCTGTCACAGCTGCGTTGCCGCCCCAGCCCGCCCCGCCCCACCCTCAGCTCCGGGCTTCAGCCCTCCGTGTCCCAGTGACCGGACCGTGACGGAGACCACGGAGACCGTGCATGCATCTGTCACTCAGGGTGCTCTTTTCTCCTGCTCGTCTGCCGGACGTCCGTGTCTTTGCTTGAGCAGCCTGACAGGGGCCCTGGGGGGGACTGGGGGTGCTCCCTGCAATGAACACTCCCCCCCCCCCACACACACAGACACACTCGCCCCGCTCCACACACGCTGGCATCCGGCACCGCCCTGCCCTGCCCCGCTCTGGACTGGAGACGCCCTCACATGTCCCCAGCGCCCCACATCCCGGGAGCCTGAACGCCACGCGGCACCAGTGGGCCTCGCTCTCTTCCCCGTCTGCTCACAGACTGTGGTCAGCTGCCCGCCCTGGCCTCTGAAAGCCAGGACCGGAACGTGATGCCACAGCGCCTGTCTTCTCGGGGCCCCGGCAGGCGTGAGCGGCCGCTGTGCCGACCGGGCGGCTGTGCAGGGGAAGACACTCTGCTCCCGCCGCGCCCGGCACCAAGGCTGCGTCCCTCTGCACCCAAGCGGCTCTCCATTCACGGTCTCGTGACCCTGAAGGCAGCCCTGGGGTCTGAGCCAGGGGAGCCAGGACAAACATGACGGCGAGCACGGACGAGGATGCAGGTCGGGGGTCTGAGGACCGTGGGGTCAGGACGCAGGGCGCCAGCCGCCAAGGGTGTCCTCTCCAAGCCAGCCCAGCGTGCCAGCCACTCACAGCGTTCTCTGTGCCGTCCTGGTCCCTGGGCCCGAATGCACGGCAAGAACTCACAGCGGCAGCTGAGATCCCTCCTCCTTGCGCCGCCATGCTGCCGGCGGCCTGTGCAGGCGCTCCATGCGAGGCTGGTTTGCGGACCGAAGGCCTCTCCCAAGGCGATCGCCCGCTCACGGCGGGTCATCAGAGATGAGGTGGCGCATAAGCGATGCTCGCCACCACTCGCCATCAGAGAAATACAAGCGAACACACAGTGAGATGCCTTCTCCCTCAGCTCCCGCTGAGCACGGCCTGCGTCACAAAGACTGGAAGGGCAGGTGTTGGAGGGGGTGGCGAGAAGGCATCCCCCACAATGGTGGTGGGGACTGAAGTGGTGCGACCTCAAAGGAAAACGGTGTGGAGATTCCTCAAACAAACTAAGATGGATCTACACATCCATGAAACTGATGGAACCTCTTTGGAAACAGTATGGAGACTCCTCAGACAAAGAAACGTGGATCAATATATGTACAGATACCCAGAGGAGACAAAATCTCTCATCAGGAAAAACACCTGCATACCTGTTCCTACCAGCACAAGTCGTCATGGGTAAGACATGGACACCACCTACATGCCCGTCGGCAGATGACAGATAAAGAAGCTATGGGTTAGACACGTCATGGAATACTACACGGCTATGAAAAAGGTATCAACGCAAAAGTCATGAATGCACAGACATCTGTGGACCCCCAAGTGCATTGCAGTGTTATTCACAGTATCCACGAATGGCAAACAACGTAAGTTCCCATCATTAGATGATGGATAAAGAAGATGTGATCGAGATTCGCCATGGAATACTAGTCAGCCCTGAAAAAAGATGGAATCCTGTCTTGTGTGACCACATGGATGGACCCAGAGGGGAGGATGCTCAGGGACATCAGACAGAAGGAGGAAGACAAGCATCAGATGACCTCACCCGCAGGCGGAGATGAAGAAACACAGCAAAGGAACAGACTAAAGAGAAACTAGTCCTTGGACTCTGACCACAGAACTGAGGTTGCCAGAGGGCGAGGGGCGAGGTGGGATCAGCGGTGGTGGGTGCCGGGGACAGTGGGGAGGACTTTTGCTCCCTGGGCGGGATGAGCTGTCATGTATCTGATCAATGGGGAACATCTACCCGTAATTGACAAATCAAAGCCACCTCCGTTGTAAAAAGGAAGCCTCATAGGTTTGTACGTCTTCCTTATGCTCATGCCTGGCTTCCTGCGATCGGATCTGCTGTCAGTAACCCTCCGACGATGACCGAGCCGATGAGGTACATGTGAACGGGCATCTGCAGCAAGGCCTGTGTCGAGTGAAAGCAAGAACCATCTTTGCCGCTCACCTGGAAAGCCTGTGGCCACGAACCTGTCTGAGGGGCTCCCCATCCACAAGGACGCCAGCGGAAATCCCACCGCGCCTGGCTCACACTAAGTCAAGGAGCACGCAGCTGCGAAAAACCCGAGCTCCTGTCTGCCAGGGCCTGTGGCGCCGAAGCTTTTTCCCTGGATGAACTCCACCTGGGTGCTTTGACAGGTACGACTGTTCCCTCAGCTGGGCCAGCCCTCCCCACCCCACCGGCCCTGGGCGGCCGACCTTCCACTCAGACACAGCCACCTGCCCGTGGGAACAGCACCCACGTCAGGTCTGCAGCAGCTTCTCCCTCCCAGGAGATGGGCGGACATCCACGCTGCGCGGCGGGGCAGACGCCACGGGCGGAAGGGACAGCGGCCTGGGTGGGAGGCAGCAGACACCCACACACCCACCATGCTCTCCTGCTTGCGTTCATCAACAGTCTCTGGGCAGCGGGACGTTCTTCTGGCGATGCTGTCAGGAGCGGGCCTGGAGGAGCTGCTCCTCTGGGGAGCATGGCTAGCAGGGGGTAGCCGACCCCAGGCTGTCCCCTCATGCAGCATCCCCAGGATGTAGACCACAGCCAAGCCGAATGTCCCTACTGGACGAAGGCCACCGGGCCCTCCTGCTGGGGTGCGGGTGAGCCCCGGCAGGGGACATTCCCAGGTCATCAACTCCAGGCCAGTCAGGCAGGGGACAGAATTGAGGGACAGAGCCAACGCCTCCGGATGCCGCAGTTGTCTTCCTTTTATGCTCAGGAGCCGAAGACTCAACTCTGTTTGCCTTCCAGCTCCCAGAGAGGAGATGGACTTAATTAAAACGTAGCTGGAGGGGTTTCATTTAGGAGGAAGGATATTTCCAAAGGGGAGGAGAACATCACAGGATGCGGCCGGGGAAGGAACTTCTCCGAGACGTACTGCCCAGCGGTGCCCTGGGAGACACGGGGTCCTGAAGAGGCCTGACCCCATTACTCATCCTAAGACCCTCCACCCTCCCGTGAGCGGGAAGGCCCTTGCACCGCAGCTGTTGAAGGTCGGGAGCACCTAACTGAGAAGCCATACCTCGCGGCATCTGACAGCTGCAGACAGGACAGAGGTTTAAGGCTGCTGGTCTCCCTGCTTTTGTCTGTTAACTAGAGATAAGTAAGCACCAAGTATTGTGAGCCTGAGAACGCAAACACTTCATTAGAGAGTTATTTAATGCTAAAGCTTTCTTTCTCTGGTCTCTGAAAACATGTGCGCTTGCTTTTTTATTATCACTTACTATTTTACTCACACTATCACCTGTGCATACACACATCTACCCCTCCTCCTCCATCCACCCATCACCCTCCAACACTCATCCAACCATGGATCCCAAGTTTATCCATCTGCAGTCACAGTATCCATCTATGCATCTCATCCATCCATCATCCATCCCTGTCTCTCTGTCCATCCATCCACCCACTCTGTCTCTCCATCATCCATCACCCACCCCTGTGTGTCTATCGTCTGTCCCTGTCTGTCCATCCATAGGTCAGGCCATGCATGCATGCACCCACCCATCATCCACCTATGTCTTTCCATTCGTCTGTGCACTCGCCCATCCCTGTCTGTCTCTGTCCATCCATCCCTGCATCGATCATCTATTCCCTGTTCAGCCACCCACCCATTTACAGGTCAAGCAGATGGAGTGTTGCTGCGCTGTGCTCTTCTTCCCCGCCGAGTGTGAGTGAGTTCGGGATCCCTGGCGCCCTGCGGAGATGCAGTCCTACGGAACCCATTTTGGTCTGAGCCCACACTACCCAGCACCAGCAGCCCGTCACCCAGTGCTCTGCTCAGCAGAGTGGCCCCTGAAAGAACCGCAGCACAGCGTCCTTGCCTCCGCCTTCCAGAACAGTCTTCGAAGCCACCGAGAATTTAACCCTCGGTGGGCCAGAGAAGAAGTCGCGGAAAACAATGTCATTCTCTTTGCCTCAAGTGCACGATGAGGCCCTCTTTGTCCTCAGGACCCTGCTGACAATCCAAACCCAGGGAGAAGGAAGGTTTCTCTTCAAGGCCCCTGCAGGCAGCAGGCGGGTGGGCGGGTGAGCCCGCCCCAGGGGCTGTGTGACCCCTCCCTGCCCCAGCCCGTATCTGGTAATGTAGACACGGAAGGACTAGTCGTCCTTTTTGTAAGGGGGTGTACAAGGAGGAGGCAGTTTTGGGAGGGAAACAATCCAAGTGCAGACTGGGTGCATCTGACTGAATCAGCTCTGCGCTCCCCCAGGGGCGGCTCCCTCCACCCCGGACTGACCACACCCAGATGTCATCACATCTGCGCCGGCTCAGCCTGTAGTCAGTGGGCGGCAGAGCGCGCAGGTGTCTCCTAGTGCACGTGCAGGGCCGGTGGTCCTGAGCGTGGCCCCCGCACCCACCAGGAGGGTGTCGCCACGCGGTGGTCTGCTTGGGGAGCCGGGCGCGCAGGGGACGGCAGAATTTCTGCACGACGGGGAGGGACTGGCCGAGGCCCCGCTGCCAGGAAGTCAGTGGGTGCCGTCTGGATGAGGGCAGCAGGTCCCGGGTTTTTGGGACCAGACAGGGGAAGTGGGGCGAAGGTGGCGGCTGTGTGCTGGTGGGGACCTGAGACCCGAGACCAGAGCCTGGGAGCTGGCAGGACTCGGGAAGCTGGAGGGTCACTGGGAACCAGGGAGCCAGCGAGGGGGGCTGGGAGCGGCCATGAGATGTGGACAGCGAGCACGTGCAGTGGGGGGGTCCGGAAAAGGAGACGGGGACCCCACGCTGGATGCCCCACTGCCTCCTCAGGCTTCTTTTGAGCTGCAGCTATCTGAGAACCAACAGCTGCAGGGATACACACTTGAGGATTCTCCTCTTCCTCAAAGCAAAGGCTTGGAAAGATTCAAACTGTCAAAAGTCTCCTCTCTGTGGGTTTTCCAAGCAGAGCTGACTCTGCCCCAGACCTAACTGCTTCTCTGAATCCCATTTCTGTGAACTGCTGTGCACACAGGCGACTAAGCATCTGTCCTTTCTCTGGAGACTTTGTCTTTCTGTCACTTTAATTTACAGGCCCCCAGCACAGAACCCAAGAGAGGATAGGGGATGATTTTCCTCCCTGATGGTGTAATTTAGCACAGAACACAGCCTCAACCAAAACAGATATGAAGCACACACTCCAAGTTGACGCAGGTATATTAAAAAACAAAACAAAACAACTGTGAGGTGTGTCGGTGCCCTGAAGGCCAGGGTGGAAACGTTGGTTATGCAATGCAGGGCAGCAAGTGTGTGTTGCTCTTTTGACCGTGAAATCACACTGCTCTTTTTGCAGCCACCTGGAGGAAACTGGTGGGGCCCTTGCTAAGTGAGGTAGGTCAGACAGAGAAAGAGAATCACAAAAGGCAGGCCCTTCAAGGAGGAACCGCATCCGGGTGAAGGGCCCTAGGACTCTGCTGGAGGAGATTCTGGGATATGCTCACACACTGGGAGCCATTTCAATATTTGAAATGCATAGAGCATGTGAACAAAAGGAATATTATGTTTTTTAATAAGATAACCCATTTCTTTGACCACAGATGATGTCAAACATACTAGCTGCCATTTCACAGAGGAAAAGTCGACAGTCAGGAAACTGAGAGTTTTAGGAGGGTCATGTGCAGCTCATCAGAAATCACCTGTTGCATCTGTCACCCTTAAGTACCGAATTATGTCACATTTCAATGTGTGGGACATCCTTGAACGCCCAGCAGAAAAGAAATGTAAACAACAGCCTGAGACTCAGCTCTCGAAGCCCGAGAAGTGACACCGCAAACCTGCGCGAGATGGGGATCGCCGTGAATTTAAGAACCCTTGCAGGCCTTCCCGCTCCGGCTTTCCTCCGGAAGCCGCGAGGAAATGTCATCAGCCCGTGCCCAAAACACACGGGCAGGTTGGGGCTGGGACCGCACGGCTGCAGTGACAACCAGGGATGGGGGTGACTGCCGGCTGCCCCTCCACCCGCAGGGTCCAGGCCACCAGCACCTGTGTTGTCAGATATGGGGCCCAAGGGGGCTCCCCACCCCAGGACAGCCGTCCCCCACCAGCATAGCCTGTCCTGTCACCAGCAGGTGCCACCTGCAGAGGCTGCCCCTGCCTCTGGAATCTGCAAAGCCACCAAAGGCCCACTAGGCACGAGCTCTGAGCCCTGTCCCCAGCCTGCGAGCAGCGCCCGTCTCCGCGTAGACCTGGCGTCAGGGACCTGCCCCGGGAGCAGGTCCAGACTGGGCAGCACCAACAGCACCCGCAGCTCCGCCTGGACCCCCAGGCCCGAGCCAAGGCGACGATGAGGGGGTGTCCCTGTACCCGCACAGGGCGGGAGGCCTGCTGCCCCGGAGCAAGGTGCACCCCGCAGTCACCTGCAGGACCCCCCCCCACCACACAGCACACGCAGGCCTGAAACCACCTGCGGCCCCGCAGGCCCCCGGCGCACGCTCACCTGGTCCGCGGGCGGTGGAGGAGAAAACCTCTGGGCACAGGCGAGGAAGATGTCGGGGTGCGGTTTCCCAGCCTTCACCTCGGGGTCGTCCCCCAGGACGACGTGATGGAAGAGCCCGAAGAAGTTCCGGTGCCCGCGTGTCTTCGTCTGGAAGGACGCGGAGCCGGAGCTGGTGGCCAGCGCGAAGGGCACGTCGTGCCGGCACAGGTGGCGGATCAGCCTCTCGGCCCCTGCGTGCGGACGGCAGGTCTCTGAGGTGAGGTCCGGCCGCCCCGTCCCCGCAGGGCTGGGCCCTCGCTCAGTCCTCGCTGTCCCCTGCCCTCCCCTCCCCTGCCGGGTGGGGTGTGCGGAGGCCAGGGGCACCCCCAGCCCGGCCCTGCCTGGGGGCGCTGAGTCTCCCGTGTGGGCGGGGGTGGT
>RJWH01010549.1:0-16207 GCA_004363575.1 Solenodon paradoxus
AAGCGATGCTGTGCGTGAACCCCACAGAGACGCAGAGCAGGATGGTCAGGACCCTCAGTCCCAGAGAGACCACTGACCCCGGGCCCCAGCTTTCTATCAGCCCACTCTCTCTTGAGCTTCTCCCTGTCCTGCGGCGCCCCCTTTCCCACCCCTGCTCCCAGGATCCAGCGCACGCTCTCCCAACACCAACGCAGTTACCGTATCTCAACAAAGAAGCTTGCGTGTGAAGTAACAGAAAAGCGATTAGCATATAACGTAAAGATGATTCTATGGTTTTGTTTGGTTTTACGGGTTTGGCTTTTTACATGAAGTGAAGTCAGCAAAGAAATGGTCATCTGATGCAATATCAACAGATGAGCACAATAAAAATCGACAAATTCTAAAAGAAAAAATTAAAAATGTATTACCAAAATGTCACTACTTCCTCCTTCACAAGTGGATTTTTATGGTTATGTTTATGGTTATGTTTGGTGTTTGGTTTTACGGGTTTGGCTCTTTTTCTATGAAGTGAAGTCAGCAAAGAAATGGTCATCTGATGCAATATTAACAGATAAGCAAAGTAAAAACTGACAAATTCTAAAAAAAATATTTAAAATGTAATTACCAAAATGTCACTGTTTTCTAATTCACAGTTCAATTTATAAACTTTTTTCCTGAAAAGTAGACAGTAAAAGAACTCTTTGAAGAACTTACAAAAACTTCACGAGGGTTGGGAAGCTGAGGGGCTGGAGCGGGGCTGAGACAGCAGACTAGGGGTTTCTCCCCTTGGTCGCCGCCACATCCTCACTGTATGTTGGTTTCCTTTCATAACCATCAGCTCCATCTAGGCTGTGGGGAGCCTCTCCTAAAACTATTTACTGAAAGACACTTTTTTGGAAGAAAGATACAGCGAGGATGAAGGCAAATAGGAAAGCTGGCAGGGAGAGGAGGAAGAAGCATATTTATTCTATTTTTATTTAAATGGTAGGTTCCCTGCCCCTGCCTTCCCACTGACCTAGGGTATGTGGTCTGAACTCCTTTTAGTCCACTGACCTAAACACTACTCCAGTAGGGCACACCAGAAACACATTTTCTTACCTCCATGCCCTCACTCTCCCCCTCCCCATGTCTGCTGACAAATTAGCATTTACTAGGCATTCATTATGTTGTAACTGAATTAAAAACACTGTCCTGCTGAAAACATTTACAAGATTCCATCCAACACTTTAAAGTCTGCCTAGAGAACATCATTCCCAGGCCTCATTCCTGCTTCCACATTATCTGCCAAGTCCGCTGCTCCCAACCCGATTTTCCTCAGGTGAGGAAAAACGCCAAGATCGCAACCATCCTGCATTCTGATGCTGAAGTTCCTGACACCTGCTATGTTCAACATGCTCTACACATCCTAGCTTAACTCACTGACCTCACAGGCACAGCCTTCACGTTCTCTTTAGTTCACAACGCCAATGTCAATCCTGCCCTGTAAGTATCACTACCTCATATTCATCCATTAGACACCTAGATCCCAACCTTGCCAGAATTTATTTCAAATCTGCATTCCCGTATTAAACGAACCCCTGTGGTGATAACCAAGTAGATGTTGTCCCCTGTTTCCTAGTCTCTGGTACAGCTCATTAATGGAATTCAATGACCATTTGTGGACTGAGACACAATTTACAATCTACATAAAAAAGGAAAACACCAGTGATATACACAAATAAAAGGAACACAAGTCAAAGAATTCCAGCATGAAGTTCAATAAGAGTCATAAGATATCACTGAACAATATAATAGATGCAGAGCATTATGCTTCTGAAAAAATCAAACATAACTACCGAACATAAGACAGAAGCTGAAGTGTGCCCTGGTGAGCAGGGAACAAGTAGGCTGCCTCCAACAGAGCACAATCTACATACATTCCAAGGACCAGGTTTCCTGATAAAGCTCTGGGAGTGTGGGGGGCCTGGGGTTGGGTGGGGAACACCCAAGATGAACAAAAATAAAAAAGTGCTACTTCCTCCTCCCTCTTCCTCCCTGTCTGCCCCCTCGCCTTCATATTTACTGCACCTTACTTGAAAAAGAATGAGGCTATTCTTCTAAATAGCATCAAGTAAAAAGCATAATTTGTTTCTCCTAATTCTCCATAATTCTAGACATGTTATCCTAAGGCTGAGTCAGTAACTTTCAAATATCACAGGGCCTATGTAAGGACATCATGAATACACAGCAACTGAAACAGTCTGCCTTTTGAACTGAGACTCGAGAACACATCCAAACAAACATAACACGATTATCCAAACAAACATAATAAGATTTCTTAACTACAGGCTATTCACCAGTGTAATACAATTGTAGGTAATGTTGATGAGGAATAAGATAAGTGCCCATCAAAACAGCCCCTCACAAGAGGACTTGGTGCCGTATCAGATCATTCTTCCGGGTGTAATACGCATATATCCCAAGAACCCAGGTTCAACGTGAGTAGCTGGGAGAACAAGCAAGACATACAACTGAAAATAAACGTTTCTTCCTTATCTCTCTTCTTGCCTGTCAATTCATCTTGGTTCCTGCCTGCACATTTCCTTTAAAAATTCACCCCACAATGCTTAACATAAAGGAAAATTGTGTCTTTCAAACAGATGGATCAGATTACCTCAGTCTACATTAAGTCGAGGGTAACAGCGCTCACACAGGTGACATACATTAATTTTCACCCAACAGAATGCAATTTGATACACGCGCCAGCTTTACTGAAACCACCTTCTGAAGCCTGGACGCCAGAAGTTAATAAATCTTGGCAACAGGGATGTCTGGTGAATGAAATGCTTTGGTTTTGGTAAGAAAAGGTGGAGGTAGGATTAAAGAAAGGCAGAAATCAGGTAGGAGGAAAGACGAGCATTGTGTTTTATTTTTATTTACCTGTACACCTTAATTGTTCTCCCAAGCCCAGGAAGCAAAACCAATTCCTCAGGACGTATGTGACCTACACTTAGGCAAATGGCAGGTGACAAACCACTGCTTCTCTCGTGTGGGCCTGGTGACAAAGTGTTGTTGGCACACCATTCCCTTTCTTGGTGTAAGTCACTGGCTGTCGGTCCACGACACAGCAGAGCTGACCGACGTTAACACCACACTCTATTTGAGAAGAGCTGACAGATAAACAAAGCTGGAAACAGGAGGGCGGCCCTGGCAGGTCAAAATCTAATACAGTGCATAATAAAGCGAGGAAATCCAATGAGTCCCTGACTCAACCAACCTGGAGGGGCTGACTCGTTGGAAGTAGAACCCAGACTGGAAACTGACATCAGTATGTACACAGACCTGCGCAATTCAAATGACTTGCTGCTCAACAGAACACTGTACCTTGTGGAAAACAGCATGCTACCCTCTGTCCTGTTGTCAATGAACAGTTCACAGGAAACAGACCAACATTTACTGTCAAATTTAAACCAGAAATATGTGACTTTTTCTAAGAAGAGCCTGACTCTTAAAACCTTCAATAGGGTAGGCACAACCAGGTGTCTTAACATAAATATCCAGCACCTCCAGCCGGGGTAGTTGACATCTATCCCAAGGAACTGGGCTGACAACCAAGAGAGATGGCCTGGGCCGGGTTGGGGTGGGAGGGTAGTGGAAGCAAGATAAACAACTAAATATAATGAATAGATGATTCTTAATCTTCTTTTTTCCTGCTTGACTACGCACCTATATTACTGTCTGAATTATTTTTTAAAACGAAAATAAATTTTACATATGGTTACACTGATCAATAATAAAAATCTTTTTGAAAAATGAGGATTAAGGCTTAATCATTTCTAAATTAATCAAAAAAATAAAACTAATAAAAACACTTCAGTTTAAGAAAAATGTCACCCCCAAAATGACTTCTGGAAATGTGAAATGTCACTTTAGTGAAGACTGAATGAGGGTTGCTAGTAAGTATATTTACATGTATAAAGGAAAATTTGGTTATGAACAGCTTCTTCCTCTGCAGACTGGAAGCTCTAAGCCTCCTTCCCATTTGGGGAAATGCACCTTCAATCTGCATGTTCTGTCCTTGTTCACTATGGCTCCTCTCACCTCCTACAGGAAGCCCCATGGGGACCTTAGCAAAGGGTATTTCTCCTTTACCGCAATAATGAACATATCCCTCTAGAAAATGAAAATGTACATCTAATAAAAAGGAAGATATAGAAAAAGAAAAGGTACATTTGAGTAAGAAAAAAAGGACTGTGTTGAGAATTGAGTATTTTTCCAAAAATAAAGAATAAAGGAAAATAAGAATAGACGAATGAGTATTATAAAACCTGAGTGATATCCGAAGTAAGCCCTCGTCTCTCCTACAGGGGGATCCAATAAATGTCTTACTCAGCAGAAACAACCTTGGTCTTTTCTCTTGAAAGAGCCAAGCGAGAACACTACTGAGTTGACATAATAGAAACGTCCAAAATGCTATAAGGAAATTTGCATGATTTTTACACCTAAGTAAGTATCTCATCTTTCCCATGTATGTAATGTTTTGGAAAAAAAAAAAAAAAGAATGGTCAAAAGAAAACCAAAGTCCAAGATGAAACTTTTTTTCAGCCACAGGCCACCAGACCCTTTCAGGAATGTTCCCCGTTCTCACAGCCACTGACTGCATCGCTAGGACGCTGAGAACCGGAGCGTCTGAGCACGTGGGTCCACAAGCCCTGATGATTTTCTACCCGAAACAACAAATCACAAAGCTGACTCAAGACTTTCTACCCACATCCCGGCGCCGAACCCGGGCCCACGGGCCTCGCACGCCTGCTCCTCAGCCGCCAGAACCGCAGTGGCGCGACCCCTGCGGAGTCCGGCGCGCAGATGACAACACCGCGCAGAAGCCCTTCCACGTCCGTCCGGCCCGGGCTCAGCGCCGCCGCGGGAAGTGAGAGGTACAAGCCGGGCTCTGTGGAGGCGCCTCCACCCCCCTTCCACCCCGCTCCCCGCCTTCCATCCCTGACGCCCTTCACCTGGGCCTCACGGAGGACGCGCACGCACACCCGGGAACCAGAGCGAGGCCGTCTCACCGCCCCGCCGCCGCCGGAGAGACGCGACGCAGTGACGCCACTTCCGCTTCCGACGGGGTTTAAAGGGCGGGGCTTGGGCAGCCGCATCTCTCAAGCACTTTAGCGGGGAATGTGCACTCTCTCTGCCTGTGCAAAGAGTTCCTAAGGTCTGTTCAGCTCTGGGGCTGACTGGGCAAGGTGACATTGTCCTGTGAAGTTATTGGTGGTCTTCCTCAACTTATGTCATTCCTTTGTTTCTTGGTGGAGGTTCTGTCCTGGTCACTTACTACACGTCTCACATGCCAAACTCTTCCGTTGGCTTTCCTTGTGGATCCAGATGCATTCCACCACTGGGTGCTGTTGCCAGAGGCAATTCACTGTCCTGATAGTTGAACTTTAATCCCTGGTCTAAGGCTTGCTCTGCTGGGTGTTCTGACAAATAACACTGGTTTGGAAATAGACACTGCATTTAGAATAAAATTAGGTATTTTTCCTATCATTAGACAGAGTTAAAGATCACATATATTATACACAACTCGTCAGAACTCTAATACTAGTGAGATGCAAAAAGGTGCGGTCACTTTGGAAAAGTGTCTGACTGTTCCCTTAAAAGTTAAGTATAGTGTTACAATATGACCCCGCAGTTCCACTCCTAAGTATATTCCTCAGGTAAGCAAAAATATAAGCATAAGAAAGAAAAAAAACTGAACACAAATATTTCACAGCATGATGACAATAGAAAAAAAGAAAACAAAATGTCCATCAAATGATAGAATTATTATTTCTCAACTCTAAGGAATAAAGTAATGATCATACTATAACAGATAAACCGAAAACTTTATGCTATTTGAAACAATAAAGTCACAAAAGAACACATAACATCTTTAAATGTTTTAGAAGAAATAATTTGAGTAGGCAAATCCAATGAAACAGATAGTCATGTCAGGGTTTAGAGCTGGATGTCTATAGAGAATTGGGGGTGATTAAATCTACCTACAGGTGATTGTGATGATGGCTTCACAAAATGGTCATCGTCATCATAAAATTATGTTTAAGTTAAATATATTGTACATGACAATAAATATGAATATGAGTATAAATATAAAATTCAAATACATTTAGTACTCCCCCAAAAGTAAAGTAAACAAAACCACAAATGGCGTTTCGATGGTCTTTCATACTGGAAGACCCACGTGATGGTTATTTCCTGGTGGAGTGTCAGTCAGGACAGTTGTCCCCATGGAGTGCAGTCCACTTACTGCTGCATGTGCATCCCCAGCCCAGGGAACCAGCCAGTGTGAACAACAATAAAAATGCTTCTGCGTCCTCTTTCTGCCTGCCTGCCTACTTGTCTTCATGCTTGCCTTCAAGTTTCCTTTAAAAATAGCTGTGAATTCTTTCAACTTTGCTTTTATGAACATAGAACTTCTAGGTGATATGATTTTCTTGAAGTTGTTGTATTTTTATTATTCTGATTTATCTTGCTAAAATATTAGAAATATGAATTTTCCTCTGATCACTCCTTCATAACTCTATCACTGTAGAGTACCCAAAAAATGTACAGGGCACCATGGAGAATTAGGCAACAAGGCCCAGATCGAATTTTGGACATTGGAAGTGGGACTGTGATCGGGGATTAATCCCAAGTGAATTTACTAGGAGCTTTTTTACCCCCCTCTCCTGGTTCCTGGAGGTCTTATAATGGTATTGAAAATCATTGCCAATCCATGGGTTTGTATGAGTTCTCCCATCAATAAATTCCATATTAACCTCCATTTCCTTTTTTCCCTTGGGATAACCAGCTAAATTCAGTCATTGTTTTATTGTGGTCAATGTAGTGCTATATATTTGTAACTTTTATCTTTGTCATCTCTGGTGACACTAGTGAAATATCACTGACACCAGGCATACTTCAGTTATTCCAAATTTTCTTCAGTAATCATGATTGATGTGGGTTTCATAGATGCCCTTTGTGTAGCTATTAAAGGTCTTTCTAAATCCACAACTGCTTACATATTTTACAAAATTTGTTCTTGGGCATTATTATATGTTTTATCAGTCTATGGAACAGATGAAAAACTTTTGTTCCATTACTGTTTCATCTCTTCCTATGGAAAATATTTAACAGTTAAGTAAGCTCAAGAGTTTTGTAATAGACACTTTGCGGGAGGATCCTTTGCCTTTTAAAATCTATTTGAACTCTATATTACTGAAAGTTTCCTTTAGTTCTGGCGAATGTTTTATTCCTTTTCATAGAAATTTAATCTTTAAAGCTTATGGAAAATATTTAGACAAATTAATAGTATTTCAAGATTGTTCTTTCAGTCTCAAGAGACAGATGCACCAGGCCATAATGGAGTATGTGGGGAAATACCTGCACACTCAAGTAGGAGAGGTTGAAATCAGAGGAGAGACTTGATTTATATCCACGGTAAGGCAATGTGGGGTAAAGGTCAGTTTGTCTGTGTGAAGAATTTCAGCGTGCAGTGAACTCTCGGGGAGATGTCACTGTCCCTATTTGTCTGTGACCTGATCCTGGGTTCATTTATGGCAAAGAAAAATCTGACTCAGTGTGTGAGAGTTAAAGGAAATAACTGGAAAACTTTCTTGGGATTGGTTTGTAGCAAATAAAAGATACTCTGCCAAGTCATCTGTTGACTCTTGAAGTCATCCCTGGGAGAGGCAGTCTGTCTCTAGCCAAAGACGACAACAAAACAAAAAAGCCCCATATTACCTACAAAGTAAAGGATATACGGTGGTGAACATGAAGTTCAAACACACCAAGTTTCCACTCAGTAGATTTAATGTAATACAGGGGAGGCTCTTGTGGGTCAGGTGATTTTCCAAATCTTACTTGGGAAGGTAGTTACCTGGGAGCTCTTTGTTGTCAGAACATAGTCACCGTCAGAATATTCTACCTGTATTGAAAAATTCCTTTCTGAGCTGCGCTGTGCCTGGGTGGGAAGGGCATTAAAGGAAAGTCCATGTGGTTTTTATCTGTGTGCCCCTCTATTTAAAAACTCCGAAGTGGTCTCACCCCTGCAGTTCAGGTGGCCTAAGCAGGCTGTCGGCTGTAAATCCCATCGTCCATCCTGGGGTGGGAACCGGGACGGAGAGTAGAAAGTGGAAACACGAATTACCTTCGTAACTTTTGGCCTTTCTCAGCAAAAAGGAATTTCTGGCTTGGGGGTCACACTGCTCAGAACTTCTGGTTCTTCAGGCTCTGAGGATCCAGCTGTGTTTGCGTGAATATTGGGGGAAAGTCTGTCAAAGGTTTTGGTGTCCTGTGCTAAGTTTCATCTTGGAGTTTAGTTTGTTTGGTCTGTTCTTTATTTTTGAACATTGGGTATAGGTGTAAGAGGAGACAGTTTCTTATGCATCAGAATGTGCCTATTTCTGTACAGAATTATGAATGTATGTGTATTAACAAACCCAGTAGGGCTCTTGCCTGGGTTTTTGTAGAGAAAATACTGATGTTGTCTTCTCCAAGTAAGAACTTCATTGTGGATTCCACAACAAGAGAGAGGAGGACTCATGCCTTAAGTCACTCTTACAAACCACTTACAATTTATGTTTCATTTTGTAATTTGGGTTTATCTGTGTGAATCATTTATTTTTGAACCTTACAGTCTGATGAAAGTTGAGTTACTAGGTGATAAGAGTGTGCTATATAGCCACAGTCTTTCTAATTTGCAAAGCAGGAACAGGTCTCTTTTTCTTCATCAACATTTCCCAGGCACACACCTCTCAGCAGTTTCCAAAAGGGGGTCCCCAAGAGGAAAATGAGAAACTTGATGACCCTAAATCGGGACGATGGAGTCTAGTCTGCACAGGATGTGTGGCGAGTGGGGCTCCCCAGCTCTGTGTGATGGAGTCGTAACCACGAAGGAAATGTGGGCATCCCACGAGGAGGATATTGTGGCAGATTTTTCTCATTTTAAGACTTTATGTGTTTGCTGTCTCCTTAGAGAAATCCATCTGAGATAAACACTTTGATAGCACATTGAAAATAAGTGATGTAATAGGCATATCACCTCCATACTTGGTTACTCATCTCCTGAAGATATGGATAGTTTACCCCCCAAGATGTCAAAGCATCAAAATTTTAAAAATGACACAATAATCTTCCTCCTGTATATTCTGTGTTGTTTTATATTATAAGAATTTATTTTTTTAATTTATTCTTCATTTTCCCTCTGTCGGTAGTGAACATTTTAATAGAATTTTAAGGTCCACTTGAAATCCCATTTGATTTTTATTTGTTTTACATACTAATGCATTGATTCTATTTCTACTACCTTGTTTTTATGTCATCATTCTGAGGATTTTTCTTTTTTTAATATATGCCTTTTCTTTTCTATATTGCATTTGAAAGGTGGTCCTCAACTCATTTCTTTTAGTCCCTTTCCCTGTTACTCTTTTTTAAAACAGTAATGATGTGGCCTCTCCTTTACCTGTGGTTGTGAATGGTTGTCTGGACTAGTCATTTGCACTCTATCTCAGAGAAATTCTGGGACCAGTAATGAGAATCCATTGGGCAGAAGACAGGAAGTATAGAATCCACTACTAGGACAAAGCAGACATCTGCAATAGTCATTACGCTAATGTGAATTAGATGTCTCTTCTAAGCATGTACAGAGTTTTAATGGAGTTGAGTTTAGAAGTCTTCTGTGTTAGCAAGCCCTGGAAACCTAGTGATTTAGTCCACAGTAAACAGCCCATGTACATCCCAAGGTCCAACCAAGATTTAAAAGTGAAATAAAATAAAATAATAGGTACACCCTAGTGGAGCAAAGGACCAAGCCACATAACCCCCGTGTTCCAGTCCCAGGTCCAGAGGAACGCAACAAATGTGAACAACTAAATAAAAATTTAAAAGGTGCTTCTTCCTCTCTCTTCCTGCCTACCTGTTCACCTTCATTTCTGCTTGTACCTTTCTTTAAAAAAAAAATGAAAAAAAAAAAAAAACTGTATCTGGACTCTCAAAACAGAGAATCCTGTAGAAACACAAATTCATCAGGTATAGATGGAGCAGGACTATACTAGGAATGAGAATGGTTATCCCTTCCCTCCAGGATTCCCTAACCAGTGAGGGTTTCACCAAGTTTGCTGAGGATGGCCACAACTCCAAATATATTAGTACAAGCCCTTGGCTCTTAGGCATCAGACATGGACACCCACTCAGGTCCCCAGGCCTACCTGTGTTCTAGACCCACAGCTCCAGCTCAGGTCAACATTCAGCAAAATCTAGAGTCCTTAAGGGGAAGGGTCTTCAGCAGCAGCACCATACTACATCAACTCTTTCTCAGATGGAACCTGGTGTTTGAAGTTTATGTTCAGTGTTGTCTTGTGTGTGTGATTTAGGGTTCTTTGTTTCATTTGGGACTTTTGTGACTGGGAAGAGACTGGCTCCTCCTGGGCAACTTCATCATGAACCCAGAACCAGGTAGCAGACAACCAGGGATAATGATTACTCACCAGAGTCCAGTGCACACTGGACATTTTCACACAGACCAATAAGCTAAACATTATCTCACATTTCCTCTTTCCTGGGGAAAGAGCAATAATGTCTCCCCTCCAATTCCTGCTTTCCCACTTAAGTAAACAGTTATTTCCCTAGGTCATCCCTACGTGGCCTGATGCTCCCTTCTCCTCAGACTATTAACTACAAAATTGCAATAATTGCAATATGTTTCTCTGAATAATTTTCTTGAAGTTCAAAATTTAATTGCCATGTAAAGGAATAAAATATCAGACAAAAGTATACAAAAATATCCATATGTAACCTAGAATTTTTATAAGGCAAAGAATAACCCAGAAATTATTTATTACACGATCTTTTGGGTTACTTAAATGATAAATATTTTGTACAATGAGAACATTTAACAGAACAAAAGTTATTATTTTCATAGATGCATCAAATATGTAATAGTGCATGTGAACAACTTTTGGTAAAATATAGAAAAATTGCATATGATCTTACAATGCAAAAGAGCATCAAAACCTCTTACATTGGCTTTGTTCTGTTCAGTTTTTTTGGTATTAACCCTATTTAGATATAATTCACACACAATATAGATGATTTTTAATGTATAATTGAATTATTAATGTGATGGTTCATTAGTTAAACTATCATTACAATCAATTCCATCACCCCTCAATTTTTATACCCACCTCAGTCCTAAGCAAACCTTGCTTTAATGTACATTTTGAAAGCCAGTAGAGTTCTCCTAGATTAAAAAAAAAACTAATGGGCACCTCATAAATTAGCAGGTGAATACCACACTCACTGCTCTAGGATTTCACATCCCTGAAAGGAAAAGTGATACCCGGGAAGCAGCATTCTAAAAGCAAAATGACCCAACACATATTCAGAGGTGGGAAGTTCTTTAACCACAAAAGTCCAGTCATGATGCCTAATGAATAGTACTATTCATGGACAGAAAATCAAATAACCCAACAGCAATGTCTTTGTTCTCCCCAGTCCCCTGCCTTTTAAATTCTCATTCCCACCCTCATGGGAAGAGCTAGGTTGGAGTCCAGAACTTCCTGCCTCCATTCTGGTTTGCTTGGCAATAATTCTTTCCCTTTGGCATAAACCAGCGTTACAGTGTTTGAACACACTGGGAGCATCTGGGATCGAACACCCAGTTGATAGCCCTAAGGCCTACAGCGACCTGGGGAAGTTGGTAGAAAAACTTTCTTTTTCAGCGGGGTTCATTCACCTACAGCCTCTCCCTTCCCCACTAAAGGGGTCGATAACCTAGTCCCTCCTCCCTCCCCACCCTCCTTAGAACGGGTCCTGCCCGCCTGGCCCTGGGCTCTCTTCATCATCTCAGCATAGTCTCCGGGCCTCTTTCTGCTTAAAGCCCCATAACTGCACAGACTGCAGCATCTTTTAACAGGAGTTGAGAAAGTGCACCTTCTCTGCTACATACTAATGCAGAGACTACAACCAGAGCTTTGTCCGGCCTTTTACCGCCCCAGGAGGGAGCCGAAGTCGTGTCACTCTTTCCCGGCCGTCTCTGGCCGAGGGTCTGTGAGAGCGATCCACCCGGGTCCCGGTGTGTGTGCCCTTCTAGATGAAACCCAGGTGAAGGGGACTCTGGGATGGAGGACAGATGACAGAGTGGTTTCGGGAATCCGAGGCGCCGCCTTAGAGAGACAGGCTTCCAGCTCTCACTTTCCCGGCGCTGAGTCCCAGCGGGAAGGACAGTAAAGTGCATGTGGGGTATTTTCTTCTGGGCGCTACTTTATTTTTTAAAAAGCCAAAGCAGCCACTTCCATACTTCAGGCGGCTAAAGAGCTGTATATGTCGAACCCATGGTACCCGATCCGGACGGTGCGGGGAGTAGAAAACAGAAAGAAACAAAAATTGAGTAGTAACCTTTGAAACTTTTCTCCAGGACAAAAGATTTTCATGGCTGGAGTCACGCTGCTCAGACCCTGCGTTTTTCAGGGCCGTAGAGATCCAGCCCTGTTGGTGTGAGCGTGGGGAAATTCAAAGGTCTGGAGTCCTGTGCGAAAAATGTTTCAAAGTAGAGTTTTTCTTCTGTTTGTTTCTGTCTCCTTTATTTTTGAACATTACACATGAAAGGTAAGGTACTTCCTTAGGTGTCAAGAGAGTGCCTATTTCTGTATATAATTGTATCTCCAGTACCAAGCTCATTAGGGTCCTTACCTGTCTCTTTAGAGGAAAAAAATAGTACTTAAATATAAATGGAATGCCCAGGAGCTGCGTAATTGTCCAGTGGACTGTGCACACAGGATTGAAATGTACAGTGTGTATAAGTCAGTTTCCTGGAATTTGAAATGCAGGAAGGCATATATGTGTGTGCTTTCAGGGGGTTGATAAACTTTTCATGGATTTTATCATGTCTCTTATACAGTCTGTTTCCCTGTACTTTTAACTAGTGAAACTGAGATGGCTTTTTAATCTTTTTTTCTGAGTACAAAGACCCAGAAACCATGTTCTTGCTCCAGCAAACTCAGAATACTCCTTATATAATGGAAGGAATATGTTTGCTTTTTGTTATGTGCATGGTGTGGAACAATTTATATACTTGTGATTATTGGAAGTAGACTAGTTTCTAAGCTCATGATGGCCTTCTCAGTGAGATCATTTTTCTTGAATTATTTCTGTCTTTACAAAAAGAAAATTGAGGCAAGGTTACTGGCTGGATTACTAAAGGATTCCTCTCAGGTGAGTGTAAAGTTGACTTTTCTTCAAAATGTCATGCTTGTTTGCATCAGGTAGTGTTCCAAAGTAGCCAACCAGATCAGAAAGACATACCAGAGTTAAAGAGAATTTAGGAGAAGGCTTTATTAGCCTGCCACCACATGGAGTAAAAACAGACTGAAATTGTAAGGCCCTGAACCAAAACAGTGCAGGGTATTTATAACTTAGTGTTGTTTTTGTAAATGGTTACATAAGTAGAGGTCACTGTCAGGGACAGCTGGTTGCCAAAGAACTGTTTTTCAATGTTCTCTGAACCTGAACGCCCTAAAGGTTTTATCTCTCAAAACATATGTTGTAACTGCTTTGATGTATTGGCGCTTAAAGTATTTGCTGTATTGCTTTTTGAAATTGTTTTTCTGTTTGAAATAACCTATCCTTGTAATCCTGTGAATGACGTAGGGATCTGCGTCAGTGCTGTTACTTCCGCATATTTTCCCCGATATATAAGACGCGTGTGAGACATTAGAGAGAGAAGTAGCGAGTAGATTTCCGCCTGGTATTGTCGGTCGTGCTCTCGGTGGGAACCAGAGGATATGAAACAATTCAGAGACATCTTGGAACCATTTGAGACAATAAAAGGACTACTGAGCATTGACTGATCGTATGTATTGTCTCCACTCCTTGCGTCCCCTGTCCCTCCAGATCCCGCCTCCCCTCTCGGCCGGACAGACGTTGACTGACCTGCGGGCCGGGTCAAGTGGCGCCCAACGTCGTGGGGCTCGAGAACGGGGATTCAGGTCACGGATACTGCTGCAGCGGAGTGCACTCAAGATTACGGAGGCCATTGGTGGCTCGGGGAGAGAATCCACGCAGACGTTCTCTACACCCACAGTGAGTAAAGCAGTTAATCATGGGTCAGGAAGTTAGTCAGCATGAATTATTTGTAGAAGGCTTAGGTAAAGCCCTTAAGGCACGAGGAGTTAAGGTAAAAAGCAAACAAATATGTGATTTCTTTGATTATATTAAATCCATCTGCCCCTGGTTCCCCACTGAGGGCACGATTGACAATACTAGGTGGAAAAGGGTGGGTGATGCTTTAAAGGATTATTATCAAACTTTTGGCCCTGAAAAGGTCCCCGTATATGCCTTTAACTACTGGAATTTAATTGATGAAATTCTGTCTCAAAGACATCAAAATTCTTCCATTGAAAACATTATAAATACAGGGGAAAAGATCCTACAGCAGGAACTAAACAATGGTTCCTCGACTGCATATATGAAAAACAATTGCAGCCCTGAAGAAAAGATAGGGGAAAAGGGGGAAGAGGAAGATCTTATGTCATTCGACAGTGATGACGACGAGCAATCCAAAGAACAGCCAGGCGATTGTTCGTCCAAAATAGATAAGTCCCCAAAAAGAAATAAAGAGAAAACTAAACCTAAAAATACTATGAAGGATTTCGACTGGCGCTCACAAGGAGCTAAGCCAAAAGTTAGAAATATATATCCTTCTCTTGAAGGTTATTCAAACAAGGATAAGGGCATTGATGAAGTTAATTGGGATGATTTAGCAGATCAAGCGGCTAGATATCATGCCCCTGATGGGGGTGGAACTCCCGACTGGCCACCTCTAACCCAGCGCCCTCCTCCGTATGCTCCAAGCTTGCATGATGAGACGCACTCTAGCGAAGAAACTGTGATAAAAAACAAAATAGAGTCCTTAAAAAGAAAGTTAGCGTTAGAAAAAGAACATCAGGATCTCATTGACCAATTAGAAACCTTAAAATTAATAGGGCCATCCCAAACCTATCCAAAGGGCGCAAAAAATGAGCGCCAAGGTTTGGCGCCTTTACCCCCGCCATTTTCTGATCATTCGAATCGCCCGTTAAGACGGCAGTCGCCATTTTGGATCTATGAGGAAGATGACCAAAATTTTCCGGTAGTGGAGGGCATTAACAAATTAATAGATAGATGGATGATAAATAAATAAATGAATAAGTAATTGGTGAATAAATAGATAAATAATTGATAAGTGGATGGATAATGAATGGATACATAAATAGATAATAAATAATAATAAATAAATAATAATAAATAATAAATAAATAAATAAATAATAAATAAGGCATTTATTTAATCCCAGAGGACTCATACCTAATGCATTGTGGCAAATGGATGTCACTCATATTTCTGAATTCGGCAACCTCAAATATGTACATGTAATTATAGACACCTTTAGTGGGTTCATATACGCTTCCCTCCAAACGGGTGAAGCTACCAGACATGTAATAAGTCATATGTTAACAGCCCTGACAGTCTTAGGGTGTCCACAGCAATTAAAAATCAATCATATAACTGGCATCCCCTATAACCCTCAGGGCCAAGGTATAGTTGAAAGAGCTCATTTGTCCCTAAAAAACTTACCATTGAAAAAATAAAAAAGGGAGAATGGGGGGGTCACCCAAAAATGTATTGTCTCATTCCTTATTCATTCTTAATTTTTTAAATTTGGATGCACAGGGACAATCAGCTGCTGATCGCTTCTGGCATACTGAGACACAGAAGCAGTTTGCTTCAGTGTTGTGGAAAGACCCCATGACTAATTCTTGGCATGGTCCAGACCCAGTTCTTATCTGGGGTCGAGGATCAGTATGTATATATTCCAAAGAGATGAAATCTGCCAGATGGCTCCCGGAAAGACTAGTTAAGCAAATAAATCAAAAGCAGGAAGATAAATAAAATAACATACAATTCCAGGGAAAAAAATTACCCTGAGATCGTCCTTTTCTTTTTGTTATTTTACAGATTCCTAAATGCACCTCTATCTCGTGGGGTTGGCGATACTATTGGCACTTGTTATTCTACTCCTGGGGATCGGCCTAGCTACTGTTGCCCCTGCGGATTGGACGGCAAAGATGGGAACTTCGGCAGTCTGAGACTCAACGTAAACTACAAGAGAGGACCACCTCGGGATCACCCTCCTTCGTGACCGAACTATGTCTATTGACTCGAACGCAGC
>RJWH01010550.1:0-16201 GCA_004363575.1 Solenodon paradoxus
CCGCACCGGAGACCCCGCACAGGAGGCGGGACAGGCGGTCGTGTCTGTGGAAGGACATGACCGGGCAGCTTCTGGACTCAGGAGGGTTCAGTAGAAGGTGACAGGGGGAGGGCTGACAAAGGGACACAGGGAGTCACCCCCAGGCAGAGGGCTCAGGGAGCCTGTTGAACACGGGTCCCCCCAGCAGAGTCTTCCACACGGGCCACCCTGAGCTGGGGAAGGGCTATTGTGTCCATTTGCAGGTGATGAAACTGAGGCTCAGAGCAAGTGCAGCATTTCAGAACAAATACTCCAGGCCTGTCTGCTCCAGTCAGGACAGGAGACGGCGCCCGTGATTCCACAGCTTTGAGCCAGAAGAGGGGCAGGTAAATCGTTTGGGGACCTGAGTGTGAGTCTCAGCAGGAGAACCTCCATTCTGGAAAGATCCACTGTACTATGTAACTGCGCCAGCCTGACTCTCAGAGCCCTGGGCCTGCTCTGAGCCTCAGTTTCCCCTCCCTGTAATAGAGATATGGGTCTGTCTCGTGGGGCTGCTCTGATGTCTCGGGTGACAAGTGGGGACCTGAGGTTGATGTGCAGTCGGACATTAGCTGGATACTGTTCAAGCTGGAGGGAGATGGCCCATCGTGCCCCGGCCGGGCCTGTGGAGGGCGCTGGGCCTGAGAGGTGCGCTGACACCCTCCTATAAGGGCAGGTGAAAGACTCGATCAGATAGTCACTGGGTCCCTGTCCTTGCGTTCCAGCCGAGCAGTGAGCTGGATGCTCTGCTCTTGACTGAGGACACATAGGCCATCCTGGGATGATCTTATCAGAAGCGGGTCATGCAGGGGGTCCTTAATGGGAGGCGGAGGTGACAGGCTTCAGTTCCGGGAAGGCAGCAGGATGGGACCCGGTCTGAGAGTCTTCCTGACATCTACCTTGATCTGTGTGTGTCTCCTCCTGGACCCTGTGCGCGGAGGTAAGAGGGTTGGCCGTGCTGTGGGCGCCCGCGGTTCCAGACGGGCTGATGAGGGGGATGACAGCAGCAGACACACAACATGGGGACAGAAACCGCAGCCGTTTAGTATGTGTTTCCGGGGCCGGGAGCTGTGAAGGGCGTTGCATGTTATCTCGGGTCACAGACTCCAGGAGCTTGAACCCGTCAGCAGACTCAAGAACTGAGCCCCTGACTCCCCTCATTCTGCCCGCCTTTCTGAACCTCATCCAGTGTCAGCCTCACACAGGCCGATGACCTTGTCGCGGGTCTGACACACATGGGCCCTGAGGTTTGAGTGACAAGAGGTGGAGGGGACACATCCCATGACTGTTGGGACAGTGAGACTCAGGGTAGACCTCGCAGTCTCGTGAGTCAGTGAGTGTGAGGTGTGGGGTCTCACTGTCTGTGGGGCTGTGGCCTCTGTCACAGGCCAGTGCGTCTGTTCACAACAAACTGCTTCAATGTGTGGATGTGTCTGGAAAATGCTATACGCAGGCCTCTAGAGTTCATTTTAAAAACTGTGTCAAGTGGGGATGTCCTTGTTACTTTCCTACCACATAGAAAAGTGTAAGATGCACATTTGTGACATGAAGAGAACATGGGCGGTGCAGACGGTCCGACCTCAGGTCTTGGGGGGCCTCTTTCTTCCCCCGCCACTCTGTCCCTTGCTCTGTTCCTCGTTTCTGTTTGCTTTTTTTCAGATGACCAGTGTGCTTTCCCCTTTTTCTACAATGGGATCCTTTATTTTGATTGCACCTCAACCCTTCGCCACAAGGCGTGGTGTTCTCTGACCAGAAAATATTCAGGAAAATGGAAAGTTTGTTGAAAGGAGGGTAAGTGCTCACCGTTTTCTCAGCAAGGATGAATAGACTTCCCGGTGGAGGAGGAATATGCCCCCGACACCCCCGCCATCCCCCAGGCGTCTCCTCACCCATTCCCTGTGTCCCATTCAGGTGCCCTTTCTCTTGATAAGATCAAAAATAAATTTTGCCCCTTGATACATGGATGAAGGGAGGGATGATTTGAATTAACTAGTTACTTAATATTTATAAGAAAGTAAACATTTTCAAACCAAAAAGTAAAAATAGAGATAAAAAATCTTTCCACCACGAATCTCACCCATTCCTCCTGTTTTTCAGATCATGCCAATTGCGTCTTTCTCTTTGCCTATGGAAAAGGAACGTTCAATAAGTGCACAACTGTGGGGAGTTTTTGGAATGAAAATTGGTGCTCACTCACTGCAAACTATAACAGGGACAAAACTTGGAAGTATTGCTGATAAGATCAGGTAAGAGAGTGAACACAGGAGACAGAGAGAGAAGGAACTGCACAGGGAGAGGGGAGGCATTGCAGAGAGGAGGGCAGGGGCTGGAGGCTGGTGAGGTGATCTTACAGGAGGAAGAGGAGGAGCTGAGGGTGCTGAGAGGAGGGGAGGGGGAGGGGAGGAGATGTGGAGGAGAAGGGGAGACAGAGGCACAGACCAGACACAGAGAGGAGTCAGAAAAGGAAGACACAGACCTCGCAGGATGAGAATTGGGGGAGGAGGCTTGTGGAGAGAGAAGGTGGAAGAGAAGGTCAGAGGGCAGGGTGGGGAGTCGCTGTCCCCTGAGTACCTGTGAGGGCGCAGGAGTGGAGACCCAGCAGAGGAAAGGGCCTGAGCAGTCAGAGTCCTGAGCCCTCCCGCCCTGATGCAGGTGCCTGAAGGTGCCATGTGGGCGTCACTGTGCGTCTCCAGGACACCACGCGTCACCTGATTCTCCGTGAGCACCCAGATGTCCCGCGTGGAGGTGATGCTCCACTTCACAGACGCCCTTTCCCCGCGCTCCCCACGGCCCCTCCAGCAATAAACCCTGTCTCAGGTGTGAGCTTGTTTTCCTTTCGTGATGGACCCTCCTTTCACCTGGGGGGTCTCGGCACCGGGGGTGGGGTGTGGGGGGTCACGCGGGTCCCCATGTCCACACCTTCCTGCTCTGGACCCCGGGGGCCCATCAGGCGGAGGAGAATTCTCTGATGTGGTTTCACTGGTGTGGGTAGGTGGGGAGGCCCTGGCGCTGGGGCCGGGCAGGGTCAGAGGCTGGGCTGCTCCCACAAAAAGACTTTTCTTTCCTGAGCGTAGGATCTGTCTCTGCCCCTGGAGACGTTCTCTGACGTCTGACGTCAGGAGCGCTGCCCGTCCTCCTGGTCCTCCCATCTGGGCTTGTTCCATGGTCCACATCTGGCGCTGTGGTCGTGCGAGACAGGAGGGCCCTGATCAGCTCAGACATCTGTCTCCCGTGCCGTTCCCGCCTCCTCCTTGCCACTCAGCCATTTTTCATCAGCTCTACTTCGCGTTGTACAACAAACAGAATTTAGGCCTATTTCCATCACCGACTGAGCTTGAGTGAAAGAAAGTCATGTTCACCAGTGTCTCAGATAACTGATGTGTTCAAAGCCCGAGCACTAAATCTTGTCAGAAACACTCAGTGTGACTAACATATCCCGGGACCGTGAGGATACAGTTGTGTCCGCGAGGAGACACCGCACTTCTCATCACACCCCCAGCACCGCTGCCTCGACTGTGGGTGTTCGCACGTGGATGTCACTCACTAGCTCACGCCACCATGCTCACACTAACACACTGACATACACTGATCACTGTCGCCGACACACACTCCTGCTCGTGCACACTCACACACTCACACTCACACACACACTCTTCAGATGCCCTGTTCATGATCACTGGCTACCTCTGCTTTTTAATTTGTTTTTTTTTTTGCATTTTTTAAATAATAAAATAATTTTATTATTATTTCTCTTCTTTACCAACCATACGCATTTTAAGATACTGAACTCACTTCTCAGTTGATGGGCATCACTTAATTATTCACCACACCCGCCACCTGCATGTCAGTGTCCCCTCCTGTGTTTGCTCTTCTTCCCTCCCTTCTTCCCTGCCCCCACCCCAGGACTGTCTTCTGTGTGGGTTTTTCCTGGGCTTTAAATGTTTGTTTCATTTCGCTGTAATCTGCATATGAGTGAAACCATGCTCTATTTCTCTTCTCTTTCTCACTTATTCACATAAATGATCCTCCCAGTTCCATCCAGACTTACGAAGGGCACACTTTTCATGAATTTAGCAGCTGCGTAGGATTCCATTGAGTCTCTAGACCACACTTTCTCTATCCATCATCTGTTGGTGGGTATTTAGCTTGTTTCCATGTCTTGGCTGTTGTGAACCGTGCTGCTATGAACACTGGGGTGCAGGTATTTTTCCTCATTAGAGATTTTGTACTCTGAGTATATGCCTAGGAGTGGGATTTTTGTATTATATGGTAGAACCATCTTCTTTTTGTTGAGAGATTTCCATACTGTTTTCCAGAGAGGTTACACTAATTTATATTTCCACCAGCAGTGAAGGAGGCTCCTTTTTCCCCACACCCCTCCCACACTTGTTCTTTCTGGTGTTTTGATCACAAGCCATTCTCAATGGTGCAAGATGGTAACTCATTGTGGTTTTTATTCGTGTATCACTGATGATGAGTGACAGAACCTTTTTGCCTGTGTCTCTAGCCTTTTATGTGTCCTCTTTGGATCGGTGTCTATTCATTACTTCTGCTCATTTTTGAGTGGTTGTTTCATTTTTTTCTTTGTTGAGATTCATGAGTTCTTGGTATATTTTGGAGATTAAACTCTTACTGATATATTTTGTGTGGATATTCTTTTTGAATTCTTTGGGTTGTCCTTTTGTTTTAATGCTGGTTTCTTGCATTGTGCAGAAGTTTTTTAGTTTGATGCAGCCCCAGTTGTTTAGCTTTATTTTCTTTCTTTTGATATAGCTATACTTCCCCCAAGATCTCTTTGAGGTGATTCTTGTGGAGCATTTCCCAATACTTTCTTCCAAGTATTTTATGATTCCTTGGGTTTTATGCCCAAGGTTTTGATCCATTTTGAGTTAACCTTTGGAATGGTGGGTAATCTAGTTTCATTTTTTATTTTTTTTTGCAGATGTCTGTCCAGTCTTTCCAACATCATTTATTAAATAGACTTTCCTTTTTCCATTTTAAGCTCTTGACTCCTGTGTCAAAGTTTAACTGTCCGGGTATGTGTGACTTTATTCTGGGGTCTCAATTCTATTCCACTGATTTTAGTATCTGTCTTTGCACCAACACCATACTGTTTTGATGATAATCGCTTTGGAGTATAGTTTGACATTGTGAAGTGTGGTTTCTTTGCTGTCTTTTTATATCTCAGGATAGTTTTGGATCTTCTAGGTCTTTTGTGATTCCAAATAAACTTTAGTATTATTTGCTGGGTTTCCTTAAAAATATCTCTGGAATTTTGATAGGAATTGCATTAAATCTGAATATTGCTTTAGGCAGTATGGCCATTTTAATTATATTAATTCTTCCAATTCACCAGCATGGAATATTCTTCCATCTCTTTTTGTCATCATATATTCTTTATTTAAAACTTATAGTTTTCATTGTACTCTACACTGTATGTCTACCCCAGGTATTTAATCTTTTTTTGAGGGGGTGCTATTGAGAATGGAATTTCTTTCTTAATTTCTTTTTCCTCTTTTTCATTATTCATGTATAGGAGTGATACTCATTCAATGAAACCAAGATTTGCTTCTTTAGAAAAATAAACAAAATTGATGATCCTGAGCTAGAATCCTGGCAAAATGAATTCAACAGCACATTAAAAAAATAATTTGTCACAATCAAGTGGGATTCATACCAGTGATACAAGGATGGTTCACCATATGCAAATAAATCGATCTAATACCCAACACCAACCAAGAGAAGAAAAAAGCATCATATGATCATATCAATAGATGCAGACAAAGTATTTGACAAGATTCAACACCCATTCATGTTAAAACTCTTGCCAAAATAGGAATAGAAGGAGTATACTTCAACGGAATAAAAACATTGTACAGAAAACCCACAGTCAACATCATAATCAATGGTGAAAAGATGAAAGCCTTTCTCCCAAGGTAGAGATCAAGACAAGGTGTTACCTTCTCTCACCACTACTATTCAATTTAGTTCTGGAAGTCTTGGCCAGAGCAATAAGGCAAGAAAAACATATGACAGGAATCCAAGGAGGAAATGAAGAAATGAAACTCACATTAATGCAGATGACATGGTATTTTACCTGGAATAGCCTATGATTCCACCAAAAAACTGCTAGAAACAATAAAAAAATACAGGAAAGTATCAGGTGACAAAATAAACAGTAAAACTTCAGTAGCATTCCTATATACAAACAATGAAGTAGAGGAAAAAGAAATTATGAAAGAAATCCTGTTCTCAATAGCACCAAAAAGATCAAATATCTGGAAATACCTGTACTTGGGTGAATCAACTAGAGATTGGAGACTCCAAGAACACTGTCTCATCTTTCCAAATTTGCTAGAGCAGCTTCTAGACAGAACGCAAGAAAATAACTGACAGTCTGCCAGTTTAGCATAAAATAATTCAGATAGGCGCACCACGGTGGTTCAGCAGTTAAATCCGTGTCTCCAAATGACATGGTCCCTATTAAACCCAGGAACCCAGGTTAAGGGAGAAACTCTTGGTGGACAACCAATACGAACAACTAAAGGGTTGAACAGATATTCTTTCCTCCTTGCCTGCTATCCTGCTTTCATCCTGCTTGCTCCCTTCCAATAAATAATTAAATGAATAAATAAATGAATCTCTAAAAAATTAAAAAAGGGTACAAATGAACAGCAGAAGGAGGAGACACATAGGTCCAGGGAGCGGGAACAGGTATGGGGTGTCCTTCCCTCGCGGGCACACCTCCCTCCAGCACCTGCAAGTGTTTGCCCCGCTGGAAGCTGTCTGAACCGGCATTACTTTGACTTCATAGAGGCTTCATCACTGGACGTAATCGCCCACTAACTCCCTTTCCAGGCCCCCTCTCCTCTCTGGAGACTAAAGGGTGAGGCCAAAAGTTTCCAGTTTCTAATCACAGATTGTTTTCCTGGTGACAAACCCCCATCCAGGAAGCCACCTAGAGTCACCTTGTTAGAACAAAGCACATCCCTATCACCCAGGACATTCCAAGGGATGAGGGATTTCTGTTAGGAACCAGGATCAAAGACCAAATGTGAAAACCAGGATGTGGCTGTGTCTGCTCCTAGATCAGTGCTGGCCTTGTCGCTTATGAAAGTACAGGGTTTTGTAGGAGCTCTGTGCTGGGATTCAGGGAAAGAGACTAGTATGTGTACTTTTTGCTGTATTTCACACCAGGAGAAATGATGACAAATATCCATGTACAAGCGTGCACGTGAATGTTCATTGCAGCATTATTATTAATAGTCATAAAGTGGAAATAGCACAAATGTGCATCATCTGATGAATGGGGAAATCAAAGGTCATGGTATATCCATTCAATGAAATATTACTATGTAATTTAAAAGACTTAAGTCATCATACACACAACAATACGGATGATTCTTGAAGACTTTATGCAAAAAGAAGAAAAGAGGCACAGGAAAACTGGCATGATTTCATGAATATGAAATGTCTTGATCAGGCAAATCTGTAGAGAAGTGAACTGGTGCTGGTCATGGGCTGGAAGGATGGAAATGGGGGGATTACGTAACTGCTGATGGACACATGGTTACTTTTTGCTGAGATGAAGATGATCTCAGATTGACTGTGGTAGTGGCTATGCTACTGTGAACTTATTACTGTAAAATGTTTCACGAAACATTGGTTTTAAAGACGAAACAATTTCAGGGGTGCAGAATTATAATTCTACATCTGTGTATACTGCTCTACGATACCTACCAAAAGTCAGGTTTTCACCCACCACCGTATAATTGCCCCCTTTTTCAATTTACCCACCCCTTCAACTTTCTCCTTTGGTAACCATTTGTTCTTATAATTTAAGAGTATATTTTTGTGTTTTGCATTTTTTGTTTTTGCTTTATCCTCCACCTGTGAGTGAAGTCTTTCCCCATTTGATTTATTTACTAAGGATAATACCCTATAGGTTTTCCACGTTTTCACAATGGTAATATTTCATCTCTTTGATAACTAAGCACTTTTCCACTGCATATACACCACCTCTTTTGTACCCATCAGCTCAGTGGGCATATAGGAGGATTCCATTGTCAACTACTGAAACAAATGTGCAATGAACATGGGAGTGCATATGACTACTCAAATTCATGTTTAAATATTTCAGTAGAGACCCAGAAGTGGAATAGCTAGATTACGTCATATTTCTATTCTTCATTATTTGAGGAGTCTCCATACTGTTTTCCATATCGACAGCATGAGTTTAGCTTCCCACCGACTGTGCACTGGGCTCCCTTCTTTTTGATAACAACAGCTGGCACAGGTGTGAGGTGATATCTGATAGTGGCTTGGATTTTATTTCTGCAATAGTCAAGTGAGGAACATTTTTTCACGTGTCTCTAGATCTTCCGCCCTTTGGATCAGGTTGTTTGAATTAGAAGCTTTAAATTAATTAATTGTATTTCACTCTTTATACCACCATAAAGCTATTTAAAAATGAGGAAGTGTTTTTCTGAATGTTTTTTTCTATTTTTGCAGCAGAACTGACAAGACCCCCAGGCACCACCTCCCTGGCCATGACCCCTCATTTCTCCCATGCCCTGTGAGGGATGGGCTCCTCTTCCCAGAGCCTGGATGAGAAACATTCGCCTCTGGGCCTGCTTCTGTTCCTTTCCACCTATGACCTTGAGAAAGATGTCAACTGTCCTGGTCCTTTCTTGTGACGTATGAAATGAAAATAACTATTCCTATTGCACAGCTTTGTTATAAGATTCACGTCAAGAAACCGTGCTCAGGGGAGAGACAGGATATCCAGAAGAGGTGATGACTGCATTGGATAAGTCCTGTCTCCAGAGAGCAATGGTGGCGAATGCACAGGAGAAGCTATTTCATGACTCTGGACATTGAACTTGGGCCTCAGACAAATTAGAAAGTACTTTTCCAAAAGAAAGCACTGAAAGACAGCAAGAAAATGTGTGTGAGGTTTGAGCCTGAGTCTACTCCCACCTTCCCGGCCCTCTCCCTGGGGTGGACATTCCAGCAAATGGGCCACTGGCAGCCTCGCTGGGAGGGAGGTGACGGATTAGGGGCTGAGCTCACAAAAAGCATGCCCACAGATGTTGTCTAAAACAAGAGTGACCTCCAGGGCAAACTTTAAGAGAAACGTCACAGGAAGGTGTGGGAAGGAGCAAAAAGCAGAGCGGCAGACTCGGCACATTGTCACAGGGAAATTGGGGGAGAGATGGTCAAAGGGCACTAAAGCTGCCCCATGTCCTTGAGTTTCTCCACATCTGTGCTCACGTGCAAGGCTGCCTAAGATCTGAGGGCCCAAGCCACCTTCTTGTTCCTGGCTGATAGCAGACTCCAAATCCTGAATCTACATTCGGCCTCCCTTTGGGCTGGATTTAAGGTCACTAGCTGTTGAACAGTGTGATGCTGTCCCGAGACTATGTGCTCTGAACATAATGTTACTTCTAAAATTATCCTTCATGGGTGTTGTTTTCTCTTCCCTAAATAGTCAGGGTCACCCTCCCTTGCAGGTTGTTGGTTGAGTGTGTCCCCATCCCAGAAGGTAGCATGTCGGTGCCTGATAAATCCTCCCTTCCTCAGTGAATTTATTGGGGTAACCCACAGGTCAAGCAGGCCTGGGAGGGGTGGGGGGGACAGTGAATTATAGATACAGTGATCCTAAATAAGGAAAGGAGACACTTCGAAGATGATTTCTCTTGGTTCAGTGATTCCCAACCAGAGAAAATAAAAAGACCTCCTCTTGAAATCAAGAAATATAAGCAATTAATGTCATCAAGAAGGACATCAGAGAATATGCAGAAAGCAAGCAATAAACATTACATGCTATCTAATTGTTACGTTAGTGAAGTCTTTCATGTAGAGAAAGATAACTAACCAATAAACACAATGTACAGAAATGCCTAGATTCAACAGAAAAATCCCAGTCACTTTCATAAATAGTGTCATTTTATTTCCTATCTAAGTAGACTCTTTCTAGGCAGAGAAATGCCTGCTCAGAATGAGAAAACTATAGTCATAGATTAAATACAAGTATGAGAGAAAAAGTATATGTATTTTTTTATAGGAAAATTTGATTCTTGCTTTCCTCCTAGCAACCCAGGAAACTTTTAGCTCAGAATTGCTGACTCACAGAACTGCAGGTGATCGCAATCATTGCTAATAGGAAGAGGTAACCATGTCATAATTTTTCTTGTCACAGAGTCAGATTTTCTCGTTTCTGGTATTTATATAAAAGGAAACCTGCAACTTTGTACTCTGGTCCCTGCCTCTCATTCAACACTATGTCAGGAGGTTCATGGCATATGCAGCTGTGCTGTTACATGAAAAATTGCCATGAATGATTTCACTTTAAAACACCACATGAGTCTATAGTGAATGGATGTTTGGATAGTTTCTAGTTTTTAGGTGTTAGGAACAGCGCTTCCAAGCATCCTCTTCATCGATACAGGGGATCTGTTTTCTTACGTCTCTATCCAGTGGCGGAGTTGTCAGTTCACAGTGTGCAGGTAGGTTTAGTGTTCTTAGGTACAGCCAGACAGGTTTCCCAAAGTGCGAGCTGGCATTTTTCATTCCATGATATAATTATCTGATAATTAAAAAAAAGTCAGGAATTGGAGTCCATTTTCTTGAGAATTGCTCAGAAAATCAACCGTGGCTTTACAAGTGTGTCTTGAACAACATTGGTTCATTTCTAGCTGTTTCTTTTCTTTACTTGTAAAGATATCAAAGTAATGTCTTATGCTGGTTTGCATTTCCTGCTCCCAAGAAGAGAGAAAAATGGAAGATCTTTTCTGCCTCCTCACACACTTGACCCTTAAGGGTGATGCCACAGTCTAAAGGGACGGGGAGGGGGGTCACCAGGGCCACTCTCTGGGCACCACCCTCACCGACTCCTGCTCCTGGTGCATCATTTCCTTAGACACTGTGCGAGGACCCTGCCACTTGATGACAATGACATCAAGACCTCGGTCCCAATGATGCCATCAACCTAACAGCTGAATGTGACCCCTGGAGGAATAGAGTCGTGGCCCCAGAACGATGGAAGACAGCAGTGGCCAATGTCATTGCCTCAATGTTTGCTGAGCACCTGTTCTGTTCCAGCCAGAAGCTGGGAGTAGATCATGTAAAGTTCAGGGACCTGGGTTTGAGATCTGAGCTGAGAGAACCACTCAAAACAAACAAATAAAAGTGCTTCCTCTTCTCTCTTCCTTCCTCTCTTAAAAAAGTTGTAAGTCACATAAAGCAAAGCAGCACCATGTGTGAATGTTCTCAGGACGGCATGAAAGCACTGGTCATGGTAATTAAAAACCATTAATTCCTCTGCTACAAGTACCCCAGGTTGTTTTGACCATTGTGTCCTATGCTCAGATCACTTGGCACCTAGAAAGCAATACATATTTTTGAGAAAAAAAATATATACAGCATATCCAGGTGGAAGAGTGGTGGGTCCGCCATCTTCAACGAGCACAGTTGACATACATCCCAAGGTTCCAGCTTGCGTCTGGGGACAGCAGTTACAAACAAGATGAACAACTACTTAAAATAAATAGAAGCTTCTTCTTTCTCTCTTCCTGGCTGCCTACCTTCATTCCTTCCTGCAGCTTTGCTTTAAAAAAAATATGTGATTACAAATATTTGATTGTAAGTCCCACATTTTTTTGGTGTGTAATTTTAAAGTCCCTGAAAATAGGGCGTGACTTATATTTGAAGGTGGGTTACTTTTTTTTTTTAATTTATTTTTTATTGTGGTAATTATTCTACACATTAAAATAATTTCCTATGTAGAGGTTCCCCACTTTTAGGTATATTTCAGCACACCCTGCCCTCCACCACATCACCAAGTGTTCTTCCCCATTGTCTGGTGGGCTCCACCACCATGTGCCCCCATCCACCCCATTCCCTGTTGGTCACCTCAGTTCTGTTGCAAATGTTTCAGGGTTGGTCATGTTTCACCTGTTACTTTGTTTTGTCTATTCACTTCCCACCTATGAATCTGGTTTCTATATTTCTTCTTTTGATTTTTTCCACTTAACATCATCCCCTCTAGATCCATCCATGTTGATTCAAATGACAGGGTTTCATCTCTTCTAAGGACTGTGTAGTGTTCCATTGTATATATGGACCACATCTTCTTGATCCATCATCTGATGCTGGGCACTTGGGTAGTTTCCAGTCCTTAGCTATTGTGAATAGGGCTGCAGTAAACATGGGGATGCAGACATCTCCGTGGATGGTGCTTTTATATCTTTTGGGTAGATGCCCAGAAGTGGAGTGATGGGATCATATGGGATTTCCATATTCAAATTTTTGAGGAATCTTCATATAGTTTTCTATAGGGGTTGCACCAATTTGCACTCCCACCAAAAGTGTAAAAGTGTCCCCTTTTCTCCACATCCTCACCAGCAGTTGTTATTTCCAGACTTTTGGAGAATAGTCAGTCTTTCAGGTGTAAGGTGATATCTCATTGTATTTTTGAGTCACATTTCCCTGATAGCCAGCGAGTAGGAACATAATTTCATGTACCTGTTGGCCATCTGTATATCCTCTTCAGAAAAAGCTTCTCTAATTCCAATTCCCAATTTTTGATTGGATTGGCTGTTTTTCTGTTATTGAGTTTTATGAGTTCTTTATATATTTTGGATATTAAACCTTTATAAGAAATATGAAATGCAAATATCTTCTCCCAATCAATAGGTTGTCTTTTAGTTTCGGTGATGTTTTCTTGTGGTGTGAAGAAGCTTTTTAGTTTAGTGTAGTCCCAGTATTTATTCTCCTTTTTGTTTCCCTTGATGCTGGAATTGAATCCCCAAAGGCTTCTCTATGACTGATGTCATGGAAAGTCTCTCCTATGCTGTCCTCCAGTAATTTTATGGCTTCCGTTCTAATGTCTAAGTCTCTAATCCATTTTGAGTTAATTTTTATGAATGGTGTTCGAGTGGTCTAGCTTCATTCTTCTGCATGTGACTGTCCAGATTTCCCAGCACCGTTGGTTGAAGAGACTTTCCTTTCTCCATTGTATGCTTTTGACTCCTTTGTCATAGATTAACTGACTGTACGTGAGTATGTCAGTTTCTGGTGATTCAGTTCTTTTCCACTGGTCTGTGCCTCTGTTATTATTCCAGTACAATACAGTTTTGATCACTATCACTATGTACTATCGTTCAATGTTGGGCAGTATTATCCCTCCAGATTCATTCTTTTTTCTCATAATTGCTTTGGCTATTCAAGGTTTTTTATTGATCCAAACAAATTTTAAGATTTTTTTGCTCTAGTACCTTGAAATAAGCCCATGGGATTTTCATAAAGATTGCATTAAATCTTCATACTACTATATATGATGACCATTTTAACGATGTTGATTTTTTCCAGCCATGAGCAGGGGATGTTATTCCATCTCTTTGTGTCATCCTCTATTTTCTTTAGAAGGACTTACAGTTTTCATTGCACAGATCTTTGACCTCCTTTGTTAAGTATATTTCAAGATGGTGTTTCTTTTTGTTTATGTTTTAAATGGTGTGGTTTCTGATTTTGTTTTCTTCTAGCATGTTGTGCAGATACCGAACCTGTGAAAAGCAGAGTAGAACAATCAAAATAAACTATTCATTTTAGGAGAATGGAAAGACACACTGGCTATCTACAAAAAAAAGCAAACACAGATTTCTCCTCATTGGGTCTCTGGTGCATCATAGCTTCTGCAGTAGCTCTGACTGTTTCTAGCAGAGCTGGTCCCTCGTGACCAGGGCCTCAATACAGACCCTCTGCTGATACAGTCACCTCCTCAGCATCAGGTTGTCAAGGTCAGCATGATGCGGCCCAGTCCCCAAGAACAAGAAAATATCCTTTAGCTGCCCACTGGTGATCAGACTTGACCAGAGCTTGTTTCCTGGGCGTCATGATCAGACAGCAGAGGGTCTTACCAGATGACAAGGCAGCATGGTTTTGCAACATCGTTAGAGAACCTGTGACTGGTGTGACTGGAGCTGTGGTCTCTGTCTCACCAGATTCAACAACAAACGTCCAAATGCTTTCATGACTGTGATCACAGGTGATCTTCTGTTATTGGCAGGAGAATTCTGCCTCAAATGAATGGAAGCCTGATCATTGCCAGAGTCATATTTTGATTCTTCAAAGAGAGATTCAGCAGGACTGACTGACATGGGACAGGATTAGCGGTGACAAGGCAGGAAGTCAGAGGCCGGGGTGGGCATGAGGGCCCGTCAGGGATCGTTGCCGGGTGAGCCGTCTCAGCCTCCTCCCGAGTGAACTGAGGCGACACGGCGTCTCCCGGGGGTGCCTGCTTCCATTGGGCACCTTCTCCGTGGCCTCCCCGACTGTGCCTCTGCCCAGGCTCCCTGCCAGCTCTCTGTCCCTGGGCAGGAGTCCTGTCTCCCTGTACATGTGACATGAACTCTGAGGCTGATCTTGGGCTCAGAGTCCAGCCCGCCCTCTACAGGCTGCTGGGCCTCCTGAGTCACACGGCGGTGGCCCCTGTTCTCCACACGCATCTGGGTGACGGGTGCCTCCTTCTGGACAATATCACTGAACTCATGCTCGCAAAACCAATCAGAGGAATCTGGTCACTACACACGCAGTGGTTTCTTTTACTGAATTGTTGGCATATTTTCATTTTTTTCCAGCTCTGAGTCCTTGGATGACTTGCGTTAGAACCGCTGAGGCGCCAGCAGCTGCTGACCTGGGAGAAACGCGAGACAGAGCGGGGGGCGGCGGGGGGGGCAGAAAGAGGCCCCCCGAGACCTGAGGTCGGACCCTCTGCACCGCCCATGTTCTGTTCACGTCACAAATGTGCGTCTTACACTTTTCTATGTGGTAGGAAAGTAACAAGGGCGTCCCCACTTGACACAGTTTTAAGGAAAAGCTCGAGATCTATTCACAGCACAGGGAGGAGGCAGAGTAATACATTTTCTTCACACGTTGAAGCAGTTTGTTGTGAACAGACGCACTGGCCTGTGACAGAGGCCACAGCCCCACAGACAGTGAGACCCCACACCTCACACTGTCACTGACTCACAAGACTGCGAGGTCTAACCTGAGTCTCGCTGTCCCAACAGAGTCATGGGACGTGTCCCCTCCACCTCCTGTCACTCAAACCTCAGGGCCCATGTGTGTCAGACCCGCGACAAGGTCATCGGCCTGTGTGAGGCTGACACTGGACGAGGTTCAGAAAGGAGGGCGGAATGAGGGGAGTCAGGGGCTCAGCTCTTGAGTCTGCTGACGGGTTTGAGCTCCTGGAGTCTGTGACCTGAGATAACACGCAACGCCCTTCACAGCGCCCGGCCTGGAAACACATACTAAACGGCTGTGGTTTCTGTCCCCATGTTGTGTGTCTGCTGCTGTCATCTCCCTCATCAGCCTGTCTGGAGACGTGGCGCCCACAGCATGGCCGACCCTCTCACCTCCACTCCCAGGGCTCAGGAGGAGACACTCGCAGACTCCGGCCTATGTCAAGGAGGCTCTCAGACCTGGTCCCATCTTGCTGCCTTCCCAGAACTGACTCTGTCACCACTCTACCCTGTAAGAGGATCCATCTGATAAGATCATCCCAGGACGGCCTGTGTGTCCTCAGCCGGGAACACAGCGTCCAGCTCACCGCTCAGCTGGAACTCAGGGACAGGGACCCAGTGACTATCTGATCAAGTTCTTCACCTGCCCTTACAGGAGGGTGTCAGCGCACCTCTCAGGCCCAGCGCCCTCCACAGGCCCGGCCGGGGCACGATGGGCCATCTCTCTCCAGGGTGAACAGCATCCAGGTGATGTCTGACTGCACATCAGCCTCAGGTCCCCCTTTCACCTCCAGGGCTTCAGAGAAGCCCCACGAAGCAGTCATATGTCCCTGCTGGAGAAGGAGAAACTGAGGCTCAGAGCTGTCCCCGGGCTCAGGGGAGCCAGCAGGTGCAATAACCTGGTCTAGTTCTGAGCCTCAGTATTTTTACCTACAAAATGGACAGAACTTCTTCCCCCAAGGCAGCTCAGGGTGGCGGGTGTGGAAGACTCTGCTGGGGGGACCCGTGTTCAACAGGCTCCCTGAGCCCTCTGCCTGGGGGTGACTCCCTGTGTCCCTTTGTCAGCCCTCCCCCTGTCACCTTCTACTGAACCCTCCTGAGTCCAGAAGCTGCCCGGTCATGTCCTTCCACAGACACGACCGCCTGTCCCGCCTCCTGTG
>RJWH01010551.1:0-16190 GCA_004363575.1 Solenodon paradoxus
GTGAGATAGGCTTGCTTTGTTGGTAGAACTCTGCTGGGTGGGAATATGTGACTTCAGTCTGCTGTCTGTGCTTTATGTCACTTGTATCCACCAAACCATAAGGGTCGTCCTTTCTACAGGCTGTTCTTCCAGGGTCTTGGCCACTGTATCCTGATTCCCAGGGGGCCCAAGACCACAGGTGTGTAGTGGATGGTGAGCATCACCTGTATGCTCCTGTTCTTTCTGTCTCCAATTTTCTCCTTCTGGGCTTTTCTAGCCAAGAATTGCCAGCAGCATTGCTCAGTTTGGTTCAGGCTTGCGGCTCCCTGCTCTGTCTGAGTTCATGCCACTAGAGGTTAGGGAAACTGCCTGTTCTGTTCCAGCAGGAGAAGGGTGAAGCAGCAAGGGGATCACTGCCACTTCTAACCCCTGGCGTGTGAAGACAAGTGCCATGTACTTTTACTGCCACCAGGCTCCCGTTTCCACGGTTCCCCTTTCCTAGCCAAGCATGGCCAGTAGCATTACTCAGTTTGGGTCTGGCTTGTGGCTCCCTGCTCTGTCTGAAGTTACACCACTAGAGATCAGAGGGACTGCCCCTTCCCTCTGTGCCCAGAGAAGAGGGACTCAGCAGGGGATCCTACTATCTCAATCCCCGGGTGGGTGCTGGAGGTCAGCATGACTGTTTTGCTCTCTTTAGAATGTCTGGCCCACATGGCTCCAGCTGGGCTCTGGGAGGGAAGGCAGATTGCCTCCACACCACAAACCTCTCCTTTCTGGGGGCTCTCCGTTAAATCCCCATGCCCTCACCCATCTGTAGAGCCGGCTGCTCATCTTCTGTTCTCCAAGTTGTTCTGGCCAATGCTGATGCAGGAAAATCCCTTTTTTTGTGTTGGCTCCGAAAAACTGGTTTTTTGTTTTGTTTTTTTTCCCTGTGTGGCATCTCAGTGCCTGCTCCCCATAGACTCCATCGTTGAATCTGCAGGAAACTTTTAATGGAATTATTTTTATTGTAAAAACAGATAATTCCCAAATGAGGTTATAAGAGTGGATAATAAATACATGAAAAGATATTCAGCATAAGTAGTCATCAGGGAATAGAAATTAAAACCACAATGAGATACCATTACACACATTTTCAAATAGCTAAAATGTAAGACTAATCATACCAAATATTATAAAGATATGGAACAGTGGAAAGCTTAAACACTGATTTTGGAAATTAAAAAAAAAACAGTATAATCACTTTAGAAAAGTTTGATATTTCCTTACAAAGTTAAACATTTATCTATCTGCAATGACTAACATTTCTACTCCTAAATATTTGCCTAAGAGAAATGGAAATACATATCAACACAAAAGACTTGCTCACAAATTTTCATGGAAGTTTTCATCACAGTATGCCCAAACCAAAAACAACGCATCCATCCTTCGGCAAATGAATAAACACGTAAAACTATACAATGGAAAATAATTTGGCAATACAAAGGAACATACTACTAATACACACAAGAACATGGCTGCATCTCCAGCTATTGTGTTCAGCAAAGAAACCAGACACAGAAGAATGCATAAGACTTTCATATTAAAACTGAGCTGTGACTATGGAGGTTAGATCCGTTACTGCCTAGTCATGAGGCAGTAGGAATGTTCTATAGTTTGTATCTTTGAAGAAATACTGTCCACTCCAATACCTGAACATAGAAAAGAAATCAAATTTTGAATTGCTATAAGCGATGGAAAAGTCTGTGTGTATACGTGAGTGGGTGTGTGTATGAAGAGGGCAACAGTGTGGGAAAGTCAATGTGTGAGTAATCAGAGGTTTAGAAAGAAGAAAGTGGTACTCCTAAAATAGGGGAAATAAAGAGCAATTCTATTTTCAAAGATACCAGAAGTATTTAAGGACCGTTAGGTAATGTTGCACCCTAAGGCTAGTACTGATAGGGGGTCATTACTATCCTAAGACTATAAGGGGCCAGGGAAGTAAGCAATTAGGATGGTTTTATCAAGAGGCCTCCTTTTTCAGTAAAGGAACCCAGCAAACCCATGGAAACCTGACAGAAGGGCCTTTGTCTCCTAGTGGCTGGAGAACCTTCTCAACTTGGAGGGATGGGAGGAGATAGGGGATGGTGGAATTTGGAACATGGGTCAGGGGTGACAATCAGCCAGTACTCAGAGTATGGCAAATGTATCTGGAAGGACATAGCAGGATACCTAGAACAATTCCTATATGCAGAATTCTGTAAAATGTGAAGTACATTCAACTTTCCCAAACAATCTAAAGTATAGAAACATACTGTGTGGCTACATAGAAATATTTGTTACCAAGAACATTCACTTGGAAAATTTTTTGTCATACAGTATTCATGCATTACTGTTTTGATACTGATTAGAGGAAGCCATTCTACTTACTACCTTTAAAAATAGTCACTTGTTAGTTCAGAGGAAAAGAGAAATTATGCTCAAAACTTGAGGACAACTTTAACGTTACAAAGGATCTTGAGAGTACTAGAGAGATGAAAGTGAAGAATGCATCATTTCTTTACCATTAAGACTTACCATAGATGTTTGTGACATTTGGAGCTGGGATAAGAAAAATCTGGTTTTATTCCAGATACTGTAAGTCTTTATTATGCTTCTCGATATAACTTAATCCTTATAGTTATCAAATGTAGTTCTGTTTTTTACATTTTGCTAGAAATGCCTAGCAAAGAGAGCATCTTTATGTTTTATAATATAAGCTATCCAGGGGTCACACTGGCTACTGTAAACTGTATTTTAAAAGTGTATTTAATCAGAAGGCACTATTGTCAAAGCACAGATATCCATTTTAATGATATTCTCATTGAAACCAGATACTTAATGTTTGTCCAATATTTGCTTCCCTGTGATATTTTATTGTCTGTTATCACACGCTGACTGATTTCCAACAGATAAGTATTAGAAGTAATTAGGATTTAAATTCTACCTTTGTTTATACATGTGTATGTACAGGTTACTTACTGAGGTGGTGGGTTTGAAATTATTCAAAATGAAAGTTCAGTCATTGATTCCATAAATATTTATTGAGGGCCTACTCTGTGTCAAGCATTCTTCTAGCCACTTTGACTATACAAAGATTCTTGTTTCTGTTAGATGATAGTCTAATATCCTTCCATTCAAAATTGAAGCTTTTAAAGTTTTTATAGACATCAGTTCTTAAATGGACAAGCCAAAATCTTGATGAGAAATCACTAATACATTCATGCCTGTTGTGTTAAAATTTTCTTTACTATCAGAAGGGGGAGTGAGAAAATTATGTAAAAGGGGTTAATTATATGTTGAAAGATAGAATCAAGCTATTAGATGTGAACTTAGATAGTATATACAGAGGTTGATTTGCAATGATGTGCACCTTAAGTCTATATAATGTTATAATGTAATGTTTCTTCAATAAAATTGTTAAAAGAAAAGAAAAAATAAAGTATACCAGTCTTTCCATTTTTATCAACAGTTTTTACATAGTCAACCTTGTATGTGATAAAGAAAAACAAAAATATTTAGATAATTTATCTTATAATCCACCAATTCAAAATGTTTATTATAGCTTTCTATTGATGTATCATTTGTCATATTATTTATGTATATGATTAAAGCAGAGAATCTGGAACATAAAGGTGATGTACTTTGTTAAGAAATTCTGTTCACATGAGTTTTAATCTACAATGATACCTTTTCTAAGTCTTGAATACAAAGGAGAAATGTGTGTGTGTATTTGTGTGTTAGTTTAGAAGAAATTATATTCACATGAAGTTTCCTTTTTATTAACGTTTCCCTTCCATTAAAGCTTATGGGAATTGCTGAAGTAAGTTTCATGATGCCAAGGTACTAAGCAAAGTTCTCCAAAATAACAACTGTTAGGAAAATGAACCAAGGGCAATCATCCCTTTAGGCAATGGGCAAATTGCCCAGTTATAAACCCTGAACTCATTCAACTAAGAAATCTATATATACTAGTGTCTATTATACTTGATTTCCTTTCATCCAGCTCTATTCTATGTTTAGACTCAATCTTTTTATTACAAAATATACTAGAAACTAGAAGAAATAGATAATCTTGTTCCAGGTGACTGGTAACTTTGAAAAAATAAAATGTAGTTGGTATTTTTCTGGTAATAGTCTGAGGTGAAACAGCAATTTTTCCCCAACAAAATTGGAACAACTTATTTCCTACAGAGTCATAGAGTTTGAATTTGATATTATATAAGTGATTCTTCTAATTTGTCTAGACTTTTAACAAACTATTGAAAAAAATCACTTTATTTATTTTTTACATCTTCATGAAATTTTTTATATCTCTAGGTGTTCTTGGAGAAACACATTTGGCTACCTCGGTCATCATAAGAGGCTAACAGAAGATACACTATAAAACATTTGATCAAAGTCAGTATTCAGGACCAATATAATATTATGTATGGTTTTCTAATCATAAAAAACAGATAGTTACTCTAGGCATAATAATTGTATCTGTTAGCCAATGAATTAGTATTTTTAAGTTAATAATCCTAATGAATTTTCCTCTGTCTGGTATTTTTCTATTAGGTTTATAGTTCATCAGTCTAAAGCAGTATTAGGTCAACATAAACATATCAATGCCATATACTTGGTGCCTGTTTCTTTAAAAGAAATAAAGTTACTCTTCAATGTTTTGGTGAATTTTATGTAATTTGTTTGGAAAAGTTACCACTAGAATTCACCGTGAATCATAGCAATATACTTAGTGCTCTTCATAAAATATTTCATCTCTTTTCTTGTTTTTGTGATGGTTTATCTCCATTTATTGTCTTCTTAATTCCCCTTATTTAAAGCTTACATCTCAAACATTCATAGTTCTTATTACAAACTAGAAAATATGTGCTGAATTCCGTTATCCTTCCTAAAGTTGTCTTGGATCCTTATCGTTTAATCACACTCGTGCCTGCAACTAAATTTTTAAATATATGTTAATTGTCAAAACTCTGATTAAAAAATGACTGAAAATATTATATATTTGTATGATTTTCTAAGAATGACCACATCACTTGTTTTGTAAATTTTTTTTGGTTTTTTAAATTTTTATTACTGTTTTCTTTGTTTCCAGTACTATCTATTGAATTTCAGGAGAGTTGTTTCAGAGCATCACCTTATCTTAATACAATACCTGAGATCCTAGGTCAGAATCTGGCATAGAATTGATGCGCTATATAAATGTGTTGAATGCATAGTATAATAGTGTCTCAAGATTCAGGGAAGTATTGGAAATTATGTTTATTGTGATATAATTAAAAACAGCATGGCATTAGTTTCATATGTACACCATTATTATAAGATATACCATGCCCTTGACTAACGCCATTTCATTCAGTCTTTATATTATAACATTTACAAGAAAAAAAGTAATTGTTAATGGGAGCCGTTGTCTGTGTGGAGTTTACACATTCTCCCCGTATCTTCGTTGGTTATCCCTGGGGACTCTGGTTTTCTCCCAAATCCGAAAGATGTGCATCCTAGGTTCATTAGTGTGTCTAAATTGGCCCATTAAAAGTGAGTGTGGGTGTGTGTGAGAGTACACCCTATAATAGAAGGCCATCCTGTCCAGAGTGTTGTAAACAAGTGTTACCCTAATAAAAAATTGTTTTAATATAAATAGCAAAGCAGATTTATTAAACATTATAAAACAATAACTCTTTAGATTTGCACTGTAAGGTTACATTTGCACCAATGTAATATGTAACATGTTATAGATAGCCTACATATGTTATTTCATATATATTCCTATCCCTGTGATGACAGATATGTTTATCTATCTAGGAATCACAGAGAATGATGTCATTTCTGCCAGTGTTCCTTGTTTTGTCATTTAAATGGTCTCAAATTTCAAATATATAAATTCTTTGATACTCAAATCATGCAAAATCTATAGGTATCTGTATGATGCACTTCCAAATTTTAACTCTGTTACCTGCAGATAACTTTCTACTTTTTACAAAAGTATTAGTTGGGGAAGGATACCATGTCTGATCTCGAATGAGTTTTTAAAAATATTTTAGAAGGAAAATGCCTGCCTCTTCCCAGAGATGAACTTTCTGAATGAGAGTTCTAAAATTTCATTTCCCTGACAAAAAAATATACTTTAAATACATAGAGCAGGGCTCTTGGAGAAAAAGCCCTGGTGCTTGCCTTAAAGCTAGATCTAGGAATAGAAACTAAGAAGTAAAGTTTGGGTGAAGCTTCTTTGTCTAATGAGAGAGATACCTTATGATAATAGGGTGCTTTCTACATTTCAGTTAACCCTTTGTGAATGAGTTCAGCTGTTTGATTTTCATTAGCATCGACTCCTTTACCTTTGGGAAGACCATCTCTACTCTTGCTCCTAGACCTACTGTTTCCCTATAATCCGTTATGTATGAGGACTTTGAAAATCAATGTAACTTTCTATTATACCTCTTTACATATAGAAGGTTCAGAACAAGTCTTCCTGAGATTGAGTGGTCTCGTGCAAAATCACTTAGTCTCTTACTTCCTACATATTTATGGCTGCCAATACTTCCGACATACTTATGGCTACCAATTTTGTAATTCTTACTCAGATTCTACTGAACAAAGGCTCACATATTCACATGATTACTAGAAAATTCCTTCTGCAAATCTGGCAGGCAATTCAACCATTACATTCATAGTTACATATTACATTTGGTGTATATATAACTAGATTCTTACTCAGTCCCCCAAATGGCTTCCACTTCATACACCCCATCACCATGAATGTTTGCAAAACACCCACTGTTATTCAAACCAAACACCTAAGAGTCATTCTTCTCCATTCTCTTCCTCCTTTACACCCTATAGTCAATCTATCTACATTTTCTATGTGTTCTAACTGATCATCTCTACCGCTCTTCCAGTCTAAGCATCCTTCAACTTTCACCCAGTATGTTACATTTTCTACCTACTAGCTCTCCTTCCTTCTAGTCTAGTTCTGCTTCTCTGGTCAGCATGGCAAATGAATTATAAAGAAAAGTTCATATCACTATCTCGGTTAAAACCATCTTACTGTTTCTCTTTACTTATAAAATGAATCCAAACCCCTAAACATGGTCTGAAACACACAATTTCTGACCTCTTAGTTCTCACTAATTTCCCTCTTGCTCTGGCCACATTGTCTGTCCTCCTGTTCCAGTTTAGCCCAGCATAACCCAACCTCAGGACCTTAGCACTAACTATTCCCCTTCCTGAAAAGCTCTGGCCCCTGAAATTCTCATGTCTCAAGTCAAATGGCATACCACTAGGAGGACATTCCTACCAACTTATGTCAGGTGACTCAACAATACCCCAGCCAGGCTTCTCTGTATCTTTTTCTGTCTTCTATTCTCCAGAGCAGTATTCAAGTGCTAAATATTTATTTTTCATTTAGTTTGTTGGATATTTTCCTTCTACTCTGAATGTAATGTAAAATAAAATTAAGGATCTTGCCTCTCTTCTGCTCTATTCTATTGCCTTGACACACAGTAGGAGCTCAAATTGCTAAATAAAGGAACGAGGACCTCCACTTGGCCAACTTCTTTTAAGAAAGAGAATGAAAGTGACCTTTTCCAATATGGTTATCTCCAGAATTTTATGATGATTTAACAGAACTGTTCTGAGAGCCCCAGAAAAATGAAACATTTAGTTAAATCCAACTCTGAATATTTTAGCTGTTCATGTTGCTACCAAGAAGTGGATAGTGTCAACTTGAGTGTTTCTCACTGCCTCAGGCCCTCTTCATCCTCATCCTTCTGTATGACAAATCAGTGCAGGAGGAGGACGAATGGCATCATACTTGTTAACAAGGAGGGCCTATGATGCTGCGCATCACCTCTGAAGAGAATTCAAAGGGACTGACTCACTCTTAGAGCCCTGGGGGACAGTGTTTATCAAAATGTAGTCCTGGGACCAGCAGCAACAGGACCACCTGTAAACTTGTTAGTAATACAAATTCCCAGGACCCACTTCTGACTTGTAGACTCAAACTTTAAAACTGTTTAAGTCCTCTGTTAAAATCTGAAAATTTCTATGTTAGGGCAACAGAGTCCAACCTCAACTGCACTTTATAATTACCTGTGAACTTTTGAAAATTTCTTGTGCCTGCAACCTGAGCCCTCCGCTAGATTCTGTTACATTTTATTGAAGGAACAGTGCATCATAACATTATATAGGCACAAGGTGTGCATCATCATAAATCAACATCTGTATGTAATATATTAAGTTTCCCACCAACAGTCCAATTCTATCCTTCACCATATAGTTGACACCTCTTAGCTAATTTCCCTGCTCCCTTCCCCTTCTCTTTAGGTAACCACTAATTTGAGTCTATAGACTAATAGTCTATTTTTGTTTGATTGGGTTCATTTGTTTGTTTGGTTCTTCTACATGCCACATATGAGTGAAATCATACAATCTTTGTCTTTCTCCTAGTCTAATTTAATTGGTCTGTCATGGGCCATGGCTGTGTTTTATTTAAGTTCTCCTAGGTGATGCTGGATCTCTAAAGTTTAAAACTACTGCCCTAGTGTGGGAGCAGGGTAATTTCAGGTATATCCTGGTATACTATAGAGGCTTCTCCCAAAAAGGAATGTAACTTGGAATTCAAAAAATTGTTTACTTCACCATTTTACACTAGGGAAGAAGGGAAATGGCTTGGCCTAAAACTCAGCATATGGTTATAAATGCTAGTGTTGTATAGCTTCATCCAAAGCATCAATTCATATGGAAGCACATTAAAGCACTGTAATGTTCAAAACCAAGTTCCGTGCTAAGCATCTGTTATAATACAATGACTTATTTCAAAAGGGAAGTTTCATTTCAGGGGAGCTTATCATGATATCAAATATGTTTTTGAGTTAATGAAAACGCAGGAAGCACCAAGTTAATAGGGCAATTTAAAACCATAAAACCTAATTTAACTGCACTAAGAATGACAATGCTCTTCACAAAAGGAAGTTTCACAACCTGATTGATCAAATGGAGAATTACTAGTGTGCTGTGTGGCATCTCCTTGGAAGAAGCCAAATATATGCATAGATGCAGACATCTTTAGAATATGGTTATTTACTTCTTAATTAAAAATAGAATGATTAAAAAGAGATATCACTTTATAAGGCCAGAACAGGCTGCTTGATAACATTGCAATAAACCTCTGTACTCTCATTTCCATTTTAATATTCCTTATATTTGTTTTCAGAAATATTTCAATAGGGGCTCTTTGGTGTCTGTTTGTCTTCTTAGTTATTGTTAGAAGATTAAGTTTCAGTTAAAGGAGAAATGGTCATTTTTAAATTTTCACAGTAAAAGGCTTACTTTCGTATAATATTGAACCTATCCCCTTAGATATCTATAATATTATATTTTAGCTGCTAGATTTCAAATTGAATTATTTAGTTCAAAAATTAAAAATCAATATTAATGAAACATGAGTTCTCTGGATGTTTTCTAAAATACAAAGCCAGGCGTTTCATGATAAGTTTTCTGAATTCTTTAGGGTGTTTCCTGAATTATCAATAGCTCTTTTAAAACTTCCCCCATAAAATTTACTATTTACTTCCTATTAGTATTATATTCTTTATATTTAAAAACTGATTGTTTTATGCTAAGAATTTCTGTTAATTCTCCTTAATTCACTGGAATGTCCATGTTATGATTAGCAAAACCAATTAGACAGTATGTTAAAAGAGTATTTTAAACATGCTACACACATAGCAATGTGTCATAAGTAGTTCAGCATTCTAATTTGTAAAGTAGATTGGGAACAAAATATATTTGGAAAAATGTAGCTAGTTAAACTTAAAATAAAAAATTGGCATGCCCTTGTGACTTAGGCAGCTGAGGCTATAAATCTCAAGGTTTCAGGTTTGCAAGCCGGAGCAGGGGGAAAATAACACAAAAATAAATAAATAAAAAAAAAGAAAATAATTAAAGTTGAGTAATCTTAGAAATTTAGTATCTCCGTCATACTAGGTTCATTTCCAGTACTCAATAGCCATATGTAAATAGTGACTACTTTATTGAATTGCAAAAGATACAGAACACATTCATCATTGCAGAAAGTTCTGCTGGGGAGTGCTTTATAGACTATTTGATAAAGAAATACATATTTTAAAAAGCATTGTTTTCTGGGATATTATATGATAATTTTTAAATTCTTAAATAGAATTAAATAAGGGAATATGCCACACATGAAATATTTCTTGAACCAATTGACTCTCTAGAAAAGGAGCCCTACATGCATAATATCATTTTCTAGCACAGTTGACTGTGTAGAGCTGTTGTACATCTGAAGTTCATATCTAGGTCATAAGTATTTTGAAGACCATATACTCTAGTCTAGCTAGTGTCCTCACAGCTCCAAGAAAGAGTCATGTGAATGAAGATGGCATTCAACTAATCTTTACTAAAAGCTCTGAAGCAATTTGAAACGAGAAGAGACTCCATAATTATTGGCTTTGAATTTGAAGAATAGTTTGTGACTCTCCACCCAATCTAGTGTTCTATTGTAGGGTCATTCTAAACATCGGCCATGACCTCCCTCTGGAGTAGATGTTTCATGGTGGAGTCATTGGACCAAATGGCCTCTCAATCTTACCTGAACTAGATGCTTACTAAGCTAACAGAGCTCCTATTCTCCATCCCAACCTCCTTATACCTGGTCCAGGACCAAACAACATAAACATAGACTAGTTCTCCTACTGTCTGCTGATTTAATTATACAGCTTGATTTATCATGTGACTTTATCCATTTGCCCATATTTTAATTCTCTCTTTCTTATTATAAAAGATTGGTACTGCCAATACACACATGTGTGTGTGCAGGGATGAAATCCCTCCTGCCAAATCTGCAGTTCAGTTTTGCTTCAAAAATATTTGCAATGCATACATTTCACAAGGTACTCTGACCTTTAATTCAAAAATTAATTCAATAAATATTACTTTTTCAGAAAAAAAATCATTTTGAGTATTAGTTTAAAACTTAAAGCACAAATAGTCTCATTCCTAGTTTGAAGCAAGCAAATATTTGCTAGTATTTTCTAATCTTTTCATGATTGTTTAAGCCAAAATACTCTATCTCCCTTACCACTAGATGGTATATATTCAAAAGGTACTGAGATTATTGAAAACTAAGGCATGCTAGGAAATATTGACACAACTTAGTCTGAAAATCTTTCCTTAATACATAGCGTGTGTTTTTGAGACAGATGTTTAGAGGACATGTTTTTTAGGGCAGAACCAGCACAAGTGTAAAGCTATGTCTGGACACCTGTTAAGCCCTTCTGTGCCATCTGCTTGCAGGAATGTACACATAACCTTAAAATAGTTCCTGCTTTTGGAGGTCATTTTACTAGGGCTGAGACTACACCTCCCGCAACTATAAGACTTTAAAAGAGATTTATCAAAATTCAGTGTTGTCTCTGAGCAAGAGCTTCATTTTTTATGACCTGAGCTTAAAGTCTCTGACATTTAGAAATGACAGCGTGTCAGTGTACGTTTCTTTCAAATAATCCTTCTCAATTTTATCAGCTTTGCAAAATGTTACTAAGTGCCAGCATTCCATTTATGAAATGTTTTAAGTGTTGAGACTGTGATGTTGGCTAGAAAAAATATGGAGTCTGGAGCTAAGATAGAACAAAGATAGTTCAGTGAGTGATTCTTTAATACATGACAGGGCAGGACATTGTTCAATAGTTTTAGAGAGAGATAAAAGGATTTCTAGGTTGTGGTCTTAAGATACATTCACAATTTTATATCTTTTTAAAAGTTTTGATGTCATAACATTTCCAAATTATGGTTTTCAATTAAAATAAATTAATGAGACACACCCAGGTGGAGCAGCAGTTGGATCAATTGGCTCCGAAGGAGCATAGGCTGCATACCCCTGGGTTCAAGGCCCCAGGGTGGGGCAGGGGAGCAACTACTGTGAACAACTAAAATGAAAATAAAATAAAGATGATTCTTCCTCCTCTCTCTTTCTGCCTGCCTGCCTACTCACCTTCATTCCTGCCTGTACCTTTCCTTAAAAAAAAATCAATGAAGCATGCCCTGGTGGAGTAGCAGTAGGTCCAACTTCTTCAGCTGTGTGCAGTTCAGACACATCTCAAGGACCCTGGTTTGCATCCCAGGGCTGGAGCAACCAAGATGAATAACTAAATGAAAAATAAATAAAATGCTTCTTCCTCCTCTCTTTTCCTGCTTGCTTACCTACTTGCCTTCATTCCTTCCTTTACCTTTCCTTTGAAAATTAGATAAAATAAATAAATCAGCTGTTTGGAAAAAGCATTCATAGTTAAAAGAAATATAATTCAACTATTGAAACATGAATTTATTGACTCTTTTTGATGTTGAAGTAATATTGTATCATTATATAGGTTTTAGGTGTGCATTATAAATCAACATCTGTATACAATACAGTACGTTTAGCACTAACCATACAATTCTATCCTTCATATAATTGACCCCTTTAGCCTGATCTACCCACTTTCTGGTAACCACTAATTTGAGTCTATAGATTAAAAGTCTATTGACTTCTCTTTATATGCTACATACAGGTGAATTATACAAATTTGTCTTTCGCCTTCTATCAATTCTCACTAAACATAATTTCCTCTAAGTTCATCTATTTTATTGCAAATGGCAGCATTTCTCCTTTTTCAATCGCTGAATAGTATTACAGTATGTGCATGTGTGTGTGTATATATATATACACACACATATGCACAATGCACATCATTTTCTATCAGAGTTGTCTGTGTAGAGCTATTGTACATCTGAGCTCCATAACTAGGTCATAACTATTTTGAAGGCCATATCCTCTAGTCTACCCAATGTCCTCACAGCAACAAGAAAGAGTAAAGAATAAAGAATGGATGACACTCAACTAGTCTTTACTAAAAGCCCTGAAGCAATTTGAAACAAGAGGAGACTCCATAATTACCAGCTTTGAATTTGAACAATATTTTGTGACTCAACCCAATATAGTGTTCACAGCCAAATGTCTTTCCCCTTCTAACTGTATTTTCTAAACAAAATTCCCTGCTAGGTCCATCTATTTTATTGCAGATGCCAGCATTTCTTCTTTCCACATGTCTTTGAGCATTTAGACTGTTTCCAGCTCTTGGCTATTGCAAATTCTATGGCAAAAAACATGGGTGCATAAATCCCTGATAAATAGTAGCTTTGTGTTTTTTTCAGGTAAATACCCAGAACTGAAATGACAGGTTACATGGAATTTCTTTTTTCAATTTTTTGAAGAATTCCCAGACTGCTTTTCATAATGGTTGTACCAATTTACACTCCATCAACAGTGTGAATGGGTTCCCTTTTCTCTGCATCCTCACTGACACTTGTTTCCATTTAGCCATTCTCACAGCTGTCAGGTGATAGCTCATTGTGGTTTTGATTGCATTTCCCTAGTAACAAGAGATGTGGAGCATCTTTTCATGTGTCTGTTGGCCATCTGTAAGTCTTCTGTGGCAATCTGTCTCTTTAGATCTTCGGCCCATTTTTCAATTAGAGTGCTTCTTTGTGGTTGAGTTTTAGGAGTTCCTTATATATTTTGGATATTAATTTCTTGTGGGATATATGATATGCAAATATCTTCTCCCAATCAGTAGAATGTCTTTTCATTTGACGGTAGTTTCCTTTGCTGTAAGTCTCTTAGTTTGATCAGTCCCATTTTTTAATTTTGTATTTTATTTCCTTTGATATTGAAGTCAAGTTCCCCAAAACATCTCTTAGGCCAATGTCAAGGAGTGTATCATCTATGTCTTCTTATGAAACTATGTGAGATTAAGTGGCAGATTTTGTTTGTTTGTTTTTTTCTTTAATTTTCAATCTTCAGGGACCAATACATTGGTCAAATATCATACAAATTAATAATTAGAAATAATACCTTTGAAAAACAAAAGATATAAAACTACAAGTTAGAGTTTTTGAATGTTTATTTAAAAGACTATCAAACTGCTGCAAAAGTAATTAGAAAATGCCTACCTTCACTTTATATACGTCTTTAATTAAAGAGCAATAAAAATAATTTATACTTTGACTCTTGTCTTTGGACTACATTTTACATAGAATTGCTTTCCATCATTGTGTATTAAATTTTGTACATGAATATATTCCCAAGGAGTGATGCGATAGCTACAAAAATTATATATGTATTATCATCCTAAATGCCAAGGTCTCATGAATAAAGACAGGAGGAAGCTAGAGATTTTGATACTTTGAATAGTCACCTCTATTTAATGGAAAAGCTGAGCCTTGAATACAAGTTTTTAAATTTCTGATCTAATGTTTTTCATTTTAGTTTTAAGACAAATGCATACCAGAAGTGAATTGTTTAATATAAATATTTATTTTAAATTAGATTGTATCATATTACATTGCCTGAGAAAGTAATAGAACTAGGCCCTTGATTGCCACTATTTTTCAATCACAACCTTTCTAGAAATAATATTTCTCTAAAATATACTACTTTCAATGCATAATTGCAAATTTTAATAATGTAGTTATTTCTTTTGTTTGCATTGTTATCTTCATTTTAGGATATTGAAATCACATCTCATTCTATGTGTTATTGTAACTTTTAATGGAAAATTATAAACCAATAATCAAATGTTTATAAAATTCATTTTTAAATCACTGTTTTAGGATCCTGAGGGAAGAGGTCAGGGGAGGTGTAATAAATTTATTAGAGGTATAATTCACATTTGCAAGGTTTTTAACTTTTATTCTGTATGTTGTCTATAGGAAACCTATGGGCATGCTGTGGTAGAGTGGGCACAGTCCACATACATTCCAAGGTTCTAGTATCGTGATCCAGGGCTAAGGGGGAACAGCCAAGATGAACAACTAAATAAAAAAATAAATAAAATGGTTCAAACAAAGAAGCTTACTTTTACTATAAAGACACAAATTAAAAATAAAGAGATAAACCACTACACACCTGAAAATATGGAACACTAAAAACTCCAAAGGTTCACAAGGATGTAGAACAACAGAAACTTTCATAAATTGCTGATGGGAAGGCAAAATAAAATTACTGCTTTAGAGCACAATTTAACAGCTTCTTACAAAACTAAACATATTCCTATCATACGATCTATTTCTATGGACTGGAAAAATTCATATTGTTAAAATGTCTGTATTATCCAAAGTGATCTACGCATTCATGCAAGTCCTATCAAAAGTTCAGTAACAAAACCAGTCATATAATTCACATGGAATCAAAAAAGTCCTGTGCAGTCAAAGCAATCTTAAGCAAGAACAAAGTTCGAGACTTCACATCTGATTTCCAAGTATATTAAAAAGCAGCATTAGTCAAGACAGCATGGTACTGACATAAACACAGACATATAAATCAATGGAACAGAATAGAAAGCCCAGAAATAAATCCATGCATTCCTGGTCAACTGATCTTTCACAAGGAAACCAGGAAAGACAATGAGGCAAAGACAGTCACTTCAATAAATGGTGTTGGGAAAACTGGATATCTATATTCAGAAAAGTGAAATCATACCCTCATCTCACACCATGTATAAAAATAAACTGAAAATCGAATAAAGATTTAAACATAAGACCTTAAGCTTTTAAACTACTTTTAAAGGGAGAAGGGAGCTTCTTAATATTGGTATTGGTGGTGGTTTGTTTGTTTTTTAATATGACATCCAAGAGCACAGGCAAAAAGAAAAGCAAAATATACACTTGGGATTACAGATAAGTAAAAGACTTCTGCATGACAAAATAAAGAATTCAGAGGCAACCTGTGAAATAGGAGAAAGTATTTATAAACTGTGCATCAAATAAGGGATTAATATTCAAAATATGTAAGAAAATCATGATACAACTCTATATCAAAAAAAATAAAGAGCCTGATTTAAAAAATGATCAAACAACATTATCTCAGAAAGACATAGACATGGCTAACCAGTATATGAAAAATTACTTCACATTCAGGTAAATGTAAATCAAAAGCACAAGGAGATAAATTCTTACCTGTTAGAATGTCCTCTCAAAGACAAGAGATAAGTGTGTAGAAAAGGAAACTCTTTTGCCTTGCTGGTTGACGTAAATTAGGCTAACCATTATAGAAAAATTATGGGAGTTCTTTAAAAATTAAAAGTGAGACTAACATGATCCAAAAATATCGCTTATGGGTATTTATCCAAAAG
>RJWH01010552.1:0-16189 GCA_004363575.1 Solenodon paradoxus
GGTAAGGGAGGGAGGAAGGACGGAAGGAAAGAGAGAAATATTGGGCCTGGCTCATTTAAAGTCAACTTCAGTTGGAGGGAAAAGTTTCCCTGCATGTTTTTAGGGGAACATCTATGGCTTAAATGTGGTAATCATGTCGTCATTAGGAGGACACCGTGGCTCAGGTGAAGTGATTTGCTCTGGGTCGCTGGGGAGTTGGGCAAGACCCAGGACGAGAACCCATGGCTCCCGACTGGAGTCCGGTCTTTCACGACCCGTTCCCCCAGGCTTTGTGGTGAAGACGAGAGTATGTACATACCATACATCAGCTAGACACCTTAGTTCTGAGTTATTCTGCATGTTTTTCTTCTCTTTCTCTCTGCCTTTTTTTTTTTCTTCCTCGTCCTTTTTTCAAGGAGAAAACAGCGTCGTCATCTCTAGCGCGGGGGCGGGAGTATCCCATTTAAAACGCTGCACTCATGACAGAGTAACCATGCAGCCCCATAACTCAGTCTCCAGAAGCGCTGATGACTCAGTCCCCATTAGAGCCCCGGGAGGTCACAGAGACCTTGACAAATGGATCTGGGGTCTTCGTTACTGTGGCCTAGAGTGGTTTTCCAACCAGAGTGCACAATAGCTTACCGACACGGGGCTGGCCTTCAAGTCGGCGCTCACAGCGCCTCTCTCTCTGCGTCCTCTGAGCCTGTGACTGGGAGTAAGAACCCCAAGACCCAGGGCAGGCCTGGCCACCACCCCAGGATGGCAGGAGCCAGGTGCGCCTCGCAGGAACCACGTGTGACTGTGTTGGTCTCGGGCTTTCAGCCTCGATGCTGGTGTCTTAGCAGCAGCCACCGTCAGAAGGTGGTGGGCTCTCTCCGGCAAGGGCTGAGGGGCGGAGGAGTGGGAGGGAAATAGACCCTTCTGCAGCTGGGCTTGGGCTGGGCGGGGGGGAGTCGAGGCAGGATGGTGGCTGTCGTCACTGGCAGGAGGGACTCTCAGACACTCGGGTGGCACAGCGTGGGGGACAGTGATGCTCCAGCAACCAATGTGAGTTTCAGAATGACTGAAGCAACAACAGGTCCCCGCTTGGTCAAGAAGAGGAAGATAAATGCAGAGGCCCGAATGTGGGTCCAGAGGATGTCAGTGACGCAGGCACAGATGTTGATCCCGGTTCTTAATAGTGTGTGGGGGGGAAGGGGGGGCTGCGCCTCAGTTCCGCAGTCAGTTCACTGGGAAGAGTCTCGTGTGCCTGTCTGAGCTACGGTCAGTGCAGAGGCCATGGAGGAGGCCCCTGTGCGACCAGAGGAGCAGGCTCCCCTGTCCCAGCACAGCCGCCAGCCCCCAGCTCAGTGGAGGTGCCCCAGGGGGCAGCGAGGAGCCATAGTCCACACTCAGGTGATTTCCAAAAAGCCAGACTCAGCAGGAGATGGCCTGTGATTGCGTCCCTGACCCGACAAAGCAGAGCGAGCGAGCGGGGAGGCCCCTCTGCAGGCGGGCGGAGCCGGGGTGCAGCTTAACAGGGAGCCCCCTGAAGCTTCACCCAAGTACAGTCTTCTTTTTCCTTTTAAAAAAGGTGGGCAGGAAAGGAGAGGAGGCAGCATGGAAGGAAGGGAAGGAGACACGTCTTCGTTGAATTGTTCATTTTGTATTCATTTTGTAGTTTTTGCCCTGGCCCGCCTGGTGGAGCATCTGGCTTCACATGGTCCCCACGCCAGCACCTGCCTGAGCCACACGGGTCCCCAGAGCCGCCGCCTTAAACGGCCCTTCTGGACGTGCGGCCCACGGAGGCCACGGGAGCGGTCCTTCGACTTACTGGCTCAGACCCTCCTGTGTGCACATGGAACTTTGATTTAATACGTGCCCACCAACAGGGGAATATGTCTGAGGAGAATGATCGGGAAGACATGTCCATCATAGGAGGTCAAATTTGCAGACTCTGGGGTCCTTGAGAGCTGCCCCCTCATGTTCAAGAGCCCCTGTGAATGGACAGTGAGCGGTGTTGGGAATGTTTCCAGAAGGAGATGGGCTGATTCATTAAAGGGAAGGATTTGGGCACCCTGATGACTTGGGTGCTAAGCCCATGCCTGGGGTCTAGTCCGCGTAAAGCCCAAGGACCTGGGTTCTCGACCTTGGGTGGAGGGACAGCAACCTGGAGGAAAAGCTAGCTGACTAAATCAATACTTTTTCTCTCTTCTTTATTTTCTTCCTGCCTGCCTGCTGGCCTTCATTCCTGCCTGCTTCCTTTGAAAAAAGAAAAAGAGGGGGAGGACTTACAGAGGGGAGAGGTGGTGAGGGCCTTTGACCTGACGTTGCAGGGATCAGGTAAACTCACAGACAGGGGAAAGGGCATCCCACACAGAGGCCAGAGGTCAGTGGTAAATGCCACAGGCCAGGGCCAACGAATGTGAAACCTGCAACCTGTGACCCTCAAAGAACATGACCTGGTAAAACTGCTCCAGCGCATCCAGGAACCCACCCACCCAACTGACACACCTCTCTTCCCACGTGGGAAAGTGGCCCCTGAGAAAGGGCCTGCCTGTTTCCTCCTCCTCACCATCCCCCAGTGTTGGTCCCCAGAGACCTGATTTGAGCTGCGTTCCATCTGGGCCGCCTTCTCTCCAGTAAGCTGAACCCTTAGAATAATTTATTTTTGTCTGATTTCATTTTCTTAGGCCCAGCCCATAGCTCTAGCTGTCTCAGTCATTTTGGGAAACTCACTTTTGTGGCTGGAACATCAGTGTCCTCTCCAGCTGTGCCACCTGAGTGTCTGAGAGACCTTCCCAGCAGTGATGACAGCCACTGGCCTCCCACGACTTCCCCCTCCTCCCCGGCCCAAGCCCTCCAGGGGAGAGAATCTGTAAATTTCCCACAGCGCCCCTGCCGCACCTCCTCCCTGAACCCTAATCCAACTAATAACCACAAACCCATTCTAGACCCAGAAGGTGTCTTACCAGGGAGGGGCGCAGGATGACCCTGTGCTGAAGACCTGTGTGCCGGAGTTGTGTGCACATGCTCTCTCTCGAGACCCCAGCCCACTCCTTACAGCTGCTCGAGAAGTCGGTTGGTTAGACCCCAGTTGCACATGAACAAAATGAGACTCGGAGACAGTTTTCCCAAATCAAATCATCACCACCAGCCACCCAGGTAGAGTTGGAAATCATATTTCTTGGCCCTCGTCTTCCTTGGGATTTTTTTCCCACCCCTCCCTCTTCCCCTACACATCAAACACAGGCAAATAGTGCTTGAGCCTCCCAGGCTGCCCCTACCCCGGATAAATAATGCGCCTCATTGTGCAAAATCCTAAGGGTTGAGGACACTACAGTCAGCTGAACCGACGCTTGAGAGGTAACTCCTACCACCCATGGCCAGTGAAGGATGTGCTTTTCCCCGAAGGGAATGCCTTCGGGACAAGGGCGAAGAAGACCATCTCGAGCCCCCAGCATGCCGTGTACTTGTGAAATTGTAGCTGATAGCTGGGAATCCCTGAAAACCCACCAGCATAATCTTGGCCATTCTCTGTCCCATGAGGCGCGTGTGCGTGTCTCCTTGAACTCTGGGCCCTCCCCCTAGAATAACGGGTTCCTATGAGGCTGTGAGTATCTGGGGACTGAGCAATCTTGATCACCCTGTGCCTTGACACAGGGCTCAGTACAGAGCAGTTGCTCAATATACATGTAGTTGGTGATGGACTGAATGAGCGAATACGATCCCCAGGAGCCTCTACAGAGGAGCAGGGACCCAGGGAGGGAAGGAAGTGGTGCAGACTGCCAGCCATTGTGGTTATTGTTTCTAGACGTGCAGCTGGGCAGACAGATGAGTCCCGATCATCCTCATCCAGTTCAGCACGCACCAAAGCCATGTGTTTCCCTTCTGTTGAGATCTCCAGAAGGAGAAAAAACAAATCTAGAATAACCGGGCGGTGGCCTGCTGGGGGAAGACAGCATGGGACCAGATCTTGCTTTATGTCTTTGTGTTTGAGCTCAAAAGAAACAGGGGAGTCGTTCGTGGGAAGGTGTTCTCGGGGTAGAGAAATATACGTGCATATATGAGATGTTTGCACCTTTTGTGTTGGGTCTGAAGGACTCATTTTTAGACCTGAATGAGATCTGTCTCCAGGGCATGGTAAGAAATGCCAGTAATCCGCCAATTACACGTTGGCCCTTTTTCCACTGACTTCAGCGTGAAGGGGGGTCTAAAGGCAGCCTCTGACTTGGCTGCTGTGTAGGTGGACAAGGTGAATGCCCATTGGGGTCATTTCTGAGCTGCTGGGAAGACTTGCTCCCTGTTTTCCTAGAGCCTCAGCTGGAGGCCCCATCAGAGCGTTTGGTGCAAGGTTTTCTTCCTCATAAAGTGCAAATTCCAGGTGCCAACTAAACCAGCAAGTCAATTAACAGTGGTGAAATTGGGGTGAAATGGGGCCCTCGGATGTTCCTGGGGACAGCATCCATTCCTAGGACCTCCTGGAAAAGCATTCTCGCAGAATGCATCAAGAATCCATACAGATGTTCGAAGACAGGTTGTTCTAGAGATTTGTCATAAGGAACTTGGATGCAGCCGGGAAAGACTGTGCCCCAGACACGCATCCTAGCAGGATTCATAGTAACACAGAACTGGAAGCCACCTCGGCCTGCAGATCCGGCAGTGAGAGACACTGGATTTTTCCAGGGCACTGATGTCACAGAATGTCTTTCATTAAACATGATTGTTTTGAATATTTCATAGCTAAGTGGAGGGATATTTATGCTTTAATAAGATATAGAATTCAGGTTTCTGACAAAGCAACTGTGAAAACATTATATATGCCTGTGTCCTTGGGCTGGAAAGGGGCCGGACGGTGGATGATGAAAAGAGCTGATTTATTAGGCTTAAAATGAATCATGATGATGCTTTTATTTTAGTTTCTGTTGTGTTTTTGTGAACTGAGCCTTTGTATCATTTATTTTTCTATTTATGTGTATATTTATGTATTTATTGTAAAGGAGAGACACAGGCAGAAATGAAGGCAAGCAGGAGGCAGGCAGGAAGAGAGAGGACGAAGAAGCCTCTTCATTTTATTGTTTATTTTATTTTATTAATTATTGGTTTTTTCCCCCCATGGTCCCGGGACTCGAACCCAGGGGTATGTGACTGGCTCCTTTGGAGGTGGTTGATCTAACAGCTGCTCCACCGGGGCGCACCAGAACTGAGCCTTAAATCAAGAGATTAGAATGGAATAGGATCAGGCCACCTGAAGATAGGCAGGTGAAGTGACCAAAGACGGCGAGAAGTCAGGACATGTCGGCTGGGCCACAGAAATGCAGGTGTAAAGGCTGTCAGCGCAGCTGCAAAGGGCTGGGCAGTCCTGGGGACACAGGTGACTCGAGCTGCATGGAAAGAATCCAGACTCCACTGGAAGCCCTGAATGTCAGGAGATGCCGAGGCTTGGGTGGGCAAGACTCAGGAGCCACGCTGGCACCTACCGTGGTCCTGAAAGTCATGTCCCTCTCCTCTGGAAGGCGGGCGGGGCCGCGAGGACCCTACGGTCTGTTTGCTGTCCGCCATCACCTCTCACCTTCCGCCCTCGTAGACCCAAGGCCAGGGGAGGGCGGCAGAGCTCCCTGCTGGAATCACCCATCGCTCTAGATGGACAGAGGCGGCCCTCCACCTGTGACATCTACAAGCGCACCTACTCTGGATGGTGTTGGCGCCGGCCTGCCCGGAAGCCAGGTGCTGTGCCCATGCCTGCAGTCGCAGTGAAATTAACTTGACCACCCAGTGGACACCTCCCACCACCAGAGTGTCTGTCCTGGGGCTTGTACCCTCGCCTTCCAGCCTCCACTGCAGGCTAGCAAGCAGCACTATCAAGTCACAAGTACGGAAGCCAAAGGAAACTAAATAACAGGGCCTGGGGCACAGAAACTGGGAGGAGCGGGGCTTGAGGGCGGGTCTGGTTGGAATTCTGAATCACCTCTTGCCATGTGCCCTGGGTCACACCATCCTGCCTCCAGGATGCTCTTCCCCCTGGGCCTTTAGTTCTGTGCTTTGTACACGGACAAAGCAGGTGTTTGTAAACTTAAACAGGCTCTGGAAGGTCAGCATCAGACCCTGGCAGGTGAGGTCTCTGGACGGTGGATCCAGACATCAATAAATGGCACCCATGGGGTGATGATGTTGTGTGGATGGAGCTGGTTGAACCATTAGTGGAAGCGGATGGACTTTTCATCGTGCCTGCTTTCCCGACTCTGGAGTGTCCTGCGGACTCCAGCAGCCAAGCCAAGTAAGCGCCTGCCCTTCCTCTCTTCTGAGTTACCATTTCTTAGCTCCTTTGATGGTAGTCCCCCCAGTCTGTCCAGCTCTCAGACACAATGTGTCTGTGACAAGGGGTGCAAGAGAAATGAACAAGTCGCTGAAATGGTGCTGCAGACAGTGGTCAACCTTAGATAAAGCTTTGCATCCTCCGATTTATTGAGAAATCATTGACTGTACGTTTAAAGCATTCAGCAAAGCTTTGCACTTTTTCCACCCTTTCAGGATCCAGCACCCTAATTATAGGCATTAAAGAAATTTTGTATTTTTTTTTTCCTGGGGGTGTCCTGTGCTCGTGGAAGGTTCTGTAAGACGACAGTCTTACCCACATGGTTGCAGTTGACAAAGAAAATGGTCAAGCCCCTGCACTCCAGCCACCGGGACTGGCTGCAGGTCTGACAGTTTCCACCCTCTGAGAGGCTGGTTTGTCCTCTGTGCTGGGAGCGCAGCCTGTTTCCACCGGCATTTTAAAATCAAATCTGATAGTGGCATTTTCTCTAGGAGACTCTTGTTTCTGGAGGCAGAATGGTGTGACCCAGTGCAGGTGGCAAGGTGATTCAGAATTTCAACCCAGACCTGCTGGCCTGCTAAGCCGTGTCTGACCAACCAGGGTGTCCCAAGGACAGGAAACTGCATGGAGGGTGGTAGGTTAGGAGAAGGATCTGAGACAAAAGCTTTTCTGCAGGGTCTGGAAACGGCTTCAGACTTCAGAAGGCAGAGATGGAACTGGGTAATCGCTCTGGTGCTTCATCCAGGGAGAGGCGGGCAGGGTGGAGCAGTGAAGACTGAGGCGCAGCCAGGAGACAGGCTCCGTGAGAAAGACTGTCCCCACTAGGGTGTCAGTCATAGAGATGGAGAGAAGCAGCCTGGACCAGTGCTGTTATCTCACAGAAAGAGCGGCCGTACTGGCTGAAGGACTAGATCTGCCTGGAGGGCACAGGCCACGCTGTGTGCAGCGTGGGGACATCGCATGGAGTGGGCACATCGGATGGGCTCCTGCCTGTCAGCCAGGAGGCGGATGAGCGCCTGACAGCCTCATGTCACTGAGTGCTCCTAATGACAGCTTGACAGCTCTGAGGCAGCCCTTTGCAGCCTCAACATCTTCCAGTAAGACAGCCAAGGCTCAGGCAGCCAGGGCGCCTTGCTGGGATTCCGTGACCCCGACTCTGAGGGTCCCATCCCGTGGTGGGCCAGGAGCCAGGACCAGAGCAGAGTTTGAGCTTTATTGCTCCGCAGGCGATGGAGAGGGGAGTCCAGCACCCCAAGCCCCTTCTCTGCAGGGCGGGGCTGCAGGTCTTTGGGAGAGGGCGGGGTTTGCCAGGAGCATGCGCAGACAGACGCTCCTGCACCTGCACCCGACGCCTTGGGCTTCGCTATTTGGGAGAAGCTGGTTTAAGCAGGTTTTGCTGTTGGTGGTTGACAAAGGGCTGTTCCAAGGACCAAAAACAGTGCAAGACTTAAGGGCTACAGAAACAGGACCTCAAGGGAACTGATCACACGGCTGCTCAGAGAAGGAGACGCAGGGTGGGGGTGCCTTGAGGGCGGAGCTCAGGGAAGGAGCAGCTGAGACGCGCATGCGGGGTCTGCTCGCTAACCCGGTGAGCCTCGTTCCATGAGAGGGCAGGCGCTTCTGTTCCTGGGAAATGTGTGGACACGCGAACAAGTTTGGAAGCTGCAGCGGCTGCCTGATGAAACTGGGAAGACTCAGGCCAGATCAGCTGTGTTCGCACTTTAAAGCACAGGCTGGCCCCGCTGGACCGGGGCCTGGATCTGCGCCCCAGACCTTCCCCATGCAAGGGGTTCCTCCGGAGGGCAGCTCTCCCTGCCTGCTTCATCGATTCTGGTGCACACTTGCCCCGTCGTAACTTCTCTCGTGGGGGCTGTGCTAGACGACCAAAGCTGTCATCATTTAATTGGTAGTTTCCCTATAACTGCACAATTACGACGTGTCTTACGATTAATGGTGTCTGAGAGACATGAAATACCTTAGTGTCTCTTGATGGGGTTGCCCAGAGTTGATACATGTTTGATGAATTCCTAATGAATTGTAACAATGATAGTTGTGTCCAGTCATTGAGCAGCTCACATTTCCCAGGCATATGTGCGTGCTATGGAACGATGAGATAGAACGGTGCCCTTAATATTAACAGCAATAGCTCATAGGTACCTATACCCTAAGCATTTTGTTATCCCCATGGACAGACTGAGAAAGTGAAGCACTTTCAGTCCGCACAGCAGCTCTGTAATGAACACCAGGGATTGGAGGGCGGATCAGAGAAGTCAAGTTACTTAGAGAAAGTCACACAGCAGTAAACAGTACGGTCAGAATGTAAGCTCATTCCATAGCTGATCCCCAAATGTAAGCTCCGGATTATAAATAATTTGTAAACAGGTGTATGTTGGCCAATTGGAAGGGAGGTGCCATTACTATCTACTGCCCATCAGTCAGCATTTTATCTCGTGACCTCATGGAATCCTCTGGGGATGTGGATGCTTCATCAGCACTGCAGAGCAGACACCAGAGTCTGTAGGTGAGGATGGACTTGAGACCCTGACCTGTCCTCCTCCCAGGGTTCCAGCTATTCCCTGACGGCGGTCCCCGTGACACTAGGTCAGGCGGTAGAAATTTTGCCTCGCAGCCTAAAGTAGGACATAGCGTGTGCTGTCAACCAACACACAGGCTTCTGGGGCAGCCGCGGTCAGTACAGACAGGGCTTTGCTTTAAATCAGTTCAAAAAATTGTTAATGAGGTGCGCCCTGATGGAGCAGCGGTTAGGCCAAACGCCTCCGAAGGATTCAAGCCACATACCCCTGGGCTCGAGTCTCGGATGCAGGAGTGGGGACAACCAGTGTGAACTAAATGGAAATAAAATAAGATGCTCCTTGGTCCTCTCTCTCCCTGCCTGCCTGCTTCCTCGCCTTCCTTCCTGCACCTTTCCTTTAAAGAAACAACAACAAAGAAGTTAATAAGAAGATAGGACACTCAAGAAGAAACACTTAATAACAAACCACAAACCTTAAATAGATGTTTTCAGAGGGAGCGTCACCAGGAAACTAATGAAGCTTAAGCTGGAGGCTCTGCATTCATTTCCATTCATCACTGATATTTTTTCCCCACATGTGTATTTCTTTTCCTCTGCAAACCTGGACATGCCCCTCTTTTATTCCTCTAGCCCTGTTGGGTTTTCTGATACCCAGATCCACCAAGGAGTTAAGATTTCAGCTTTTACTTTAACATTATAAATACTTAAAAAAAAAAAATTTCCCTGCACCTCATTAGACATGCAAACATCAGGGATGAGGGGCACGCGAGCTAAAGTGCCCTTGGCTCTGAGTTGCGAACAGGAGTTGGCCAACTTTTTCTTCGGGAGCCGGTGAGTCATTGATTCAGGCTGTGGGCCCCCACCCAGCGTGGCCACCGTATCACAGAGAGCCACAGACACGGGCGAAGAGATGAATGCGGCTGGGGTACACTGACTTTTATTTATCCAAATAGGCAGCTCTTTGGATTCGGACTGAGGGTGAGAGTTTGCAAACTCTTTGTTCTGATGTTCGAAATCTGCATCTAGATTGCACTGCTCTGGAGTGGTAACTGCTAAGGCTGTGGTGTAGACACAAAGATGGAGATTTACATTTGTATTTAGAAGTCTGATTTTCTTGCCTCTTTTCAAGGACATGGAAGATTTTCAAGATAATTGATTTGTTTCTATATACTATTCCAGTCCATTTTATTCACTCTCCTCTAGGGGCATAAGCTGAGGAAGAAAGAGGAAGAAACTAGCATTAGATGAGTGTCTGTCACTTGAGAGGCAGTTTGCACATGATTCTCTTTTAAGTCACTGACCATCAGTCATGTGGATTAAAACATGATGATCTCTTTTTTTTTTTTTTTTTTTTACAGTTCCTGGGAATCAGTAGATATCCACTTACAGTAATGAAGTAGAAACTGAGAACCAAACCTTTATATCAAAAGTAAAAAAAAAAAAATTCCAATGCAAAGATGCTTATTATATCTCCTAGTGAATAACATATTGATTATAATCACTATTGTGCTGTTGTTTTTAGAAAGAACAAAGACGTAATTGAGCCCCAAAGTGGAAGTTTTTATCCCCAAATTATGTGATAAAATGATGTGACTTCACTTTTTATTTTCTCAAAATTTGGAGAAGAGTTATATTTTAAATGTATTCTAATCTTTTGAGGTATCAAATGATTTGTCTTCAGTTGTTCCCCTGAGATGATTACTTGTTAATGCTTGGCTATATTTAGAAGAGTTCCCCATCAGCAAATTCACCAACTTCATGAAATCCTGCTTCTTTTGTAGACTTTGTTTTTTCATCTTACGCATGGTTCCTGTGAGGTGCCTGATGGTCAGGCTGACCTGCAGAACTATGAACATGCAGACAAGCTGCTGCTGAAATATGTCAAGGCTGTTTGCATGGAGACCTCATTAGAGAAGTAGGCTTGATTTTGAAAAGCTTCGCTGCCTCCACAGTCTTTCAGCTAAAAAGACTAGATAAAGATTGTTAAAAAAAATTCCTTGATATACCCAGAGAACATAAAAATCTCTAATCAGGAAAAGTATCTGCACCCCTCTGTTCACAGCAGCACCATTCACAGTAGCCAAGACATGAAAACAACCTAAATGCCCATCAATAGGTGATGGATACAGAAGCTGTGGTCTATACACTCTGTGGAATTGTATGCAGCTGTTAAAGAGACAAAATTGTGTCCTTTGCGACAATCTGGATGGAAATGGAGGAGATCATGTTAAGCAAAGTAAGTCAGGAAGAAAAAGAAATACAGGCTGGTTTCACTCATTTGTGGAATATAATGGAATGAAACTAACTGATAAACCCCAGCAAAACCCACAGGACACAAGACGATGGCTGCCAGCGGGGCAGGAGGGGGGGAAGCGGGGGGGAGGAAGCTGATGGTGAAAGACGCTGGACTGGTGTGTGTAAAACTCATAGACTGAGACGCAAGTTCAATATCTTAAAATAAGCTTTGTAAGCAAGAGAAATAATGATAACATTATTATGTAAAAGTCCCTTGATTTGTCACTCTTATAGCTAAGAGACTGAGGTTTAGAAATAGTAATCCACCCAACGCCATCTGATTTCTAGGTAGTGACCCAAGATTTAGATCCCGATTATTCATCACTGCATACAACTTACCATAAAACTTAGCAGCTTAACACAACACACGTTTATTTTCTCAGTGTCTCAGCTTCAGGAGTCCAGCCACCGATTACCTGGGTCTTCTGCTCAAGTCTTCTTACAAAAGGCTGTAGTTAAGGTGTCAGCTAGGGATAGGGTCTTATCTGAAGGCACAAGTGGGTAAGGGTTCTCTTCCAAGTTTTCTTCAGTGGTCATTGAAAGAATTCAGCTCCTTGAAGGCTGTCAACCTGAGGTCCTTGTCCTTGCTCAATATTGGCCAAAGGCCCAGAACATTCCAGGCTGCAGGGCGCTCTACCACACGCCAGCTTGTTTCACCAAAGCCATTGAGAGAGTCTCCTAGCAAGAAGGCAGTCCCCATCTTTTGTATTCTAATCACAGAAGTAACATCTCAGCCTTAACGTGTGGACCTGGTCCTGGTTATGTTGAAGCAGGGGGAATTAAGCACATGCATGAATGACTAGCAAGAGGCAAAGATCAACTAGGACCATCTTCAAGTTTGCTTGTCACCACTAGACTTCAAGACCTTTATTATGGTTTTCCTTTTTGGTCCTGGTTATGAAGGAAATTTGGGAGACATTTGCAGCACGAGGAAGCTGGAAACATAAACCTGCATCTCTTTGTAGCACCTGCAATCTTGGAATGCAACTTTTGGATGTTTAATAAACATGCATTGTTGCTAGCAAGACTGCCAACAGCCTTGTCTCTTGCACAATGCCCGTACTTGGAAAGTACTCTATAAATGAAGGGAACAGTCTCTAAATGATGGAAGCGCTGGTGGCTTGAGTGACGACGGGGCAGGAGGAGGGTTTTGACAACCAGAATGACCTTAACAAGCATATGAATTGTTCTGAAGAAAAAACGGAAATTCTCAGAGATAGTCTGTGTCTCTCCATTTGCTCCTCCCGGCTCTCATTGTATTTGTCATTCAACCTGGCCCAGGTATCTTGCTAGAGCCTGAAGTACAGCTAATATAACTCCTGGCTCTAGTGCACAGGGAGAAAAGAATGTGACCTGTCAGAATTTGGACAGCCTCATCTTTATTGGGAAGTGTCAAACAAGAACAGAGGCAAAACAGAGGCTGTGTTGACAGTGATATTGATGGGCTGTCTGTTGTAGATTTCAGCTGATGGTACTGTTAGTGTGGAGGAGGAGAGAGGGGTGGAGCAGAGCCTCTTGGTCTTGGAGGAGGCTGATAACCTGTCCCCAGGCAGAAGCTTCCCACCCATCCCCAAAAATAAAGATGACATTCATTTGGAAGGCTAGAGGAATCTGAGGACACTGATGAGAAGGAGCCCCACCAAATCTACCAAGAGGTAACTTGGGCATGGAGATGGTGCTATGCATGGTGGGACCCAGACATTAGCTGCCTAGGACTTCTTCCCACTTCTAGTTGAAAACCCACTCTCCATCAGGAATCCTGGTCCTGATGAAAGGGCACAAAGTTTCATCAGTCACATGGGACTCCACAGCCTGAGCTGTCTCAGCTAAGTTCACTCCTATGACACTAATATGTAGTGACAGCCTCTGTACTGTGCCATGCTGGGTGTTATGTCTTCTATGAACGAGGTGTCTGACTTCTCTCCACAACCCCGAATCAGCAGCTATTGCTTACTTGCTTTGGGTGTTTACTTACCCTCCAGTAGGATAAGCACATGTGGGATTTAGTTCTTAGCTCCTTGTAAAAAGCATCCATTCCTTAATACGTACTTACCACTCTTGGACCTGGGCGGTCAACACGGCACGAAGATCGTTTCCTTCTTGTGTCCCATGTGTCTAAAGTACGCTGATCAGCTGATCTCAGTTCGGGTGTTTATTCACTTTCTGTGCTTTTCTAGTTATGACTTCTGCCACTTATGGAGGAAAAGTTATGGTCGACTCTCAAAGGGGAGATGAACACCTCAGTTTTATTTAAATTCTCCAAATGACTCTGCTGTGTAATATCACATCATTGCCCCAATGGCAGTAGAGTTCCACGGAAGAGGATAAATTGTCACCCACTAAAAGAGGAGCAAGAATGTCCATAAAGTTCACTCTTTAATTTACCGAAGACAAAGCAGAGGCACAGTGGAGAAGCGCCAGCCTGGGATCGGGAGACAGGGTCCTCTTCTTAGCTCTGCAATGAGTCATTGTGTGACTGTAGACAAATCACGTGGTCGCTGGTTTGCAGAAAACCTTTCTGTAAGAAAGACACAAGAATAGGTCCTTCTAAAGTCTCTTGAAAGTTCTAGTTAATAGAATTTGGGTGAGAGCTTGGCATGAGTCAAGTCAGGAAAAAGAAGCATTAGAAAAACGAGTTTACTCTGACTTATGTTCTCCTTCCAAAGGAGTGGCAGATTTTTGGCCCTCCTCGGCACCTGGGGCAGACGTGACTAATCCATCAGAGCATTTCCCTGCTCGCTAACCTGCCAGCGATCTGAATCTTTGTCAACACAGGCAGCCTGGATCAGCCTGGTTTGCAAGGCAGTAGTGAGCTGTCAACCCTGCTCCAAGCAAATGGAGCAGCTCTCATTAGGAAGTGACCGCAGTGTCCTTTCCTGGGCTGACACACGGTGGGCGCTTTGCCTCTGCGGCATTTTGGCTGGGGAATCAGTAAGCCCCTGACATGTCCCAGGAGAATCTCTCCTCCTCTCAAGAGCAGGACCCGTAGTGGTGATGGAGGACTGGAAAGGTGGGCTATGACCACACAACACTCTGGGTTCTGACTTCGCCTGAGTAGGGAGACCTTCTCCACAACCCCTTTGCCGGCAGGGCATTGAGTCAGTGGCCCTGCGACCTTGGAGTGCTGCAGAGTCTGAGCCTCCTCTGGGAGCAGCTAGAAACAGAGCAGGAGCCTTAGGGGCTTGGGAGCTTCCTGGAAATGGGACTCAGCTCTTCCCCCCAAACCTGCAAGACCTGTGAATCCAGAGGAGAAGGGGCGGACCGGACTGGTTTTTCACAGGTGAGCTGCCAGCCAGTCACCAGGCCACCCTCCCACCTCCAGCGTGTTCTGCTCTGGCCCTGCTCTCCGGCTTCTCGCTCAAGTCTCCACAGCGCTGTCCGCACAGGGCTGCCCCAGCCGGGCTGCCCCCACTCTGGTGACCCCTCCCTGTGCCTGCAAGCTGGGTTCCTCATCTGTAAAATGGGTTCACAGACAGAACAGCGACAGCGCCCCTAGTGGCAGGAGTAGAGGGGACAATAATGCACAAAGGAAATTATTAAATTCTGGAGCTTGCTCCACCCTCTTGGTCTCCTAGTGCTTCAAACCTGTTTGGGGACATTTGTCTGTGAAACCTGGTCTGTCATTTCCAGGGCCCAGCTTTGCTCTGATAAAGGGAGGCCACGCTGGGTGAGAAGGAGGCAGTTCACCCTTGCCATTATCTTTCCCAGAGTTGCTTTGTCTTTTTGGCAGCTGTCCCAACAGATGTTTGGTAATGAGGGGCCTTTGTCCAGGCCCCCTGGACCTAACATTTCAGACACCAGATGCAGGTACAAAAGTGCTTTCCTGAGTCCCTTCCCTCCAGCCCTCTGCACGGCGTGGAGAGGAGCTGCAGAGGAGCAGGGTGGACGCTTGTAGAAGGTGTCTGGTTGAAGGGCTTAACCTGGATGGAGACCCTTTACCTAGACCCAGCCCCGCCAGAGACAGCGGGACCAGCGGGCGGAAGAGCAGTTGCTGGCCCTTGCCCAGACCCCAGCCGCAAACCCGGCTGCTCCTGAGGGTCCCCGAGGGGCAGAGGAGAAAAGGGCAAGGGAGGAGGGGGAGAGAAAAATGGGGAGAAGAAAAGAGCCCCGCTACAGGAAGGAAACCCAAGTGACAGAAGAAGCCCAGAAATGGTGAGCGAGGTGTGGAGAGGAGGGAGCAGAGCCAAAGCAGGAGCTGGGGGGCAGTGGCCACACACCCCTGGCTTCCCTCCACCAGATGGGTGGTCCCTCTGCCTGTTTCAAGACTCAGTTGAAATGTGCAAGAGACCGATTGCGCTTTCCCATCCCAGGTGAGGAGGGCTTTTAGCTTGATAAATGTGTGATTATTCTCAAATCTCCAAAAGGAGATTCCAGAGGTTGCTGCTGCTTTCATTTCTGGGGCTGGGGTGAGGAAATGCAGGGTTCCGCACGCGTTTGCTGCCCCCTGCTGGCGCTGTCGTGGTACTGCATGCACCGGAGGCCGGGACCTGGGCTGAAACCGCCTTGGAAGCTAATAGGTAGGGTTGAATTTCCTCTTCCAGGTCCAAAATCACAGGCCACTAGAGCTGAGAGAGACTTAGGTCTCCAGCTCCGACACCTCCCTTTCGCTTTAGATTTGAGCTTTGATCAGCCTACTGAGGATTTCCACTGAGTCCTTATACGTAGTACGTCCAGCATGTTTCAGTTTTCTAGTCCTGCAGGCCCCCCTGTGAATTTCCTGACATCTGAGAGCTTCTCATTGTCCACCTGCCACCACCCCTGACACCAGATGCTCCTTGTTCTCCCTTTTTCCTGTGCCTTCCAGATATGTCACAAATCCTGTCTAGATCTCCGGGACCGCTCTCTCTTGGGGCGCTTGCCCTCTCTCCAGTTCTACCACGTGCTCCCTCGTCGTGACAACAGCATCCAGGCTATCGTGCCAGAGAGCAGCCTTGTGGATGTGCATAGAGACATGCTCTAGAGACAGGTGATCCAGAGAGAGATGCTCTAGAGAGAGGTGATCCGGAGAGAGATGCTCTAGAGAGAGGTGATCCAGAGAGATGATCTAGACAGGCGATCCGGAGAGAGGTGATCTAGACAGGCGATCC
>RJWH01010553.1:0-16188 GCA_004363575.1 Solenodon paradoxus
GGGTTTCTCCTGCTCCTCATGCTCCTTCATCTTTTTATCCTTTTCTTCTTTTGTTCCTTTTGTCCCAAAGGCAATGAACAGTGTGTGAAGTCAATTTGTTCTTATATGAGCTACATCTGGTCCTGTAGCCTCAGCTGTAACTTGCTAGAAGGATGCATGTGACTAAATACAGAAGTTTCTTAAAACCACACTACTCTTGTGTGATGCATATTAATAAATCCTTTTGTTTTCAGAAAAGAGAGTCCCATGTATTTATAGTGTATTAGTACCACAAGTAGTTTATAATAGGATAAAATATAATTCTTTTTTGTAACAATCAAAACTCGTATTTACATTATATTAATTAACCCAACACAGGCAAAGAGATATTTTTTCTATTCTGAAGAACATAAACAAGGCATATAGACAATTATGCTTTATTCAAAGTCTATATTATCTTGAGGTCATGCAATTCATATATGTTGAATATTTCATGCAAAGAAAGAACATAATTCCTGGGCAGAATTTCATGTCCTTTGCGTGATCACCCAGACTCTCCTGTGGGCATTTACTGAATCAAAGGACACTTTAGAGATCACCATGACAAATTGCTTTTTCCATTCTGGTTGAATACTTCCAGATTTTTTTTGATGTGGTGCTGTCTATAATTCATTTTTAACACTATCAGATATCTTCTGTTCAAAATATTTCCCTAGATTATTAGTTACTGGTACAGGGCTATTTCTTTATTATTTACTGAAAGATCAGGATGTGTCCCATATGTTATAGATGCCAAAATGGAAGAAAAGAGAAAAATAGAGCTTTTTCTGAGGCGAGGGGATGATGAAGAATAAAAATACTTATAAATAAGTAAAAAGCTCAAGTAGTGACATGTATGAAGATAATAAAAGGGGTATTATTTTGGGGGCATTAACCCGGTGCTGTTTAGATTGGAGATGAGAGGGCTCCATGAAGGTGAAGAGGTTGAATCTCCAGGACAAGGGCTAGTGGAAAGGATACTCTGGGAAGTGCAGCTCAAATGAAAAAGTGAGCACAGTGGTATTGGGTCACACATGGAAGAGGTGTGGAGTGAACTCGGAGAACATATGTAGAGTCGAGTATAGTCAAGGATTCCAGTATCTGAAGAAATACACAGAGAAGGAGCAACAGGGAGCAATGGCTCCCGAGCACCATTCAGCTTGGCGTCCACTTATATTCCTTTAATATCCACTAGATCTAACATTTTTGTTTTGAAACACAGAATATTTTAATATTTTACTAGTAGAAATTTGAAGTTTATACCTTAAAATAATCTCAGTTCTTCAGCTGCCTGGATAAAAGATGACACAACATCTGTGCTTAAGAACATAATTCCAAGGGTAAAAATTTGCCTCCATAAAGTGAAAAATAAACAGAATATTTGGCTTCCCAGAGAGACTTGTCATTATAACACACAGTTGCAAATCTAGGTGGTGTATGGGCTTATGTGTTATTTGCAGTGTGTTGTATGTGTATGGTGTATATCTCTGTGTGTGGTGTGTGGTATTTGTGTGTTGTGTATGGTAAGTGCATTACGTGTCTATATGTGTTGGTATGTGTGAAAAATTGGTGTGTGTATTCTGTGTATGTGTGTGTGCTAGGTGTGTGTGGTGTATGTCTGTATGTGTCTGCTGTGTGAGTTTTTTGAGAGGATTCTAGTTGTTTTCAATATTAGCATCTCATCTTTTTAAACTCAAAAACCAAAGTAACTTGCAGTTTACCATCTTATTTTCTCTGATGCTCCCTCTTATATATTAACCTCCACTACTTCTAATTAAAAATAGATCTAACGCACAACAATGTTTCTCTGTAGGACACTCTATTCTCAGCAATATATTCAATTTTATGCTGTTAAATGCTTAAAATAAAAATAAAAATACAAAATAAAAATGGAGGCAAATTATAAAACAAGTATATTTTTATTAGTGATGTTGGTAGAGATGGTTTTCCTGTCTAAAGTATATAGTAATGAGATAAACTTACATTTTGTTGATAGATATTTTAAATTATATGGTTTTGTATAAATGTTTTATATTAGAATGTGACTATTTTTCAATGAGCACATTAATATTAGTTCTAAGCAATTTTTATAATATTATGAAAATTAACAATATTAGCTTTTTTGGTTTTGTAAATTTTAGGTACTCAAAATAGAGTTATAATATTAAACTCTAAGATTTAATAAAAATGTTACCAATTTTTATTGTGAAGCTAATAGCTGCAATTACTGGTGGTAAACCCAGTAGTTATGGCATCCAACAGTTAAAGGGAATGTTGCTTTATTAATGAAATTCTATGCTCACATCCAGAAAGGCAAATGCAGTCAAGCCCCATGGATGCTCTAGCCTGTGTGTCTTAGAATCATAGCTTAATAAGAGACACACAGATCTTTATCAAACCTGAGGAACCATCTCACTGACAGCTGTGGAACCTACACACCCAATTGCTGGGCAGACTGAGGCTAGGTTTACCAGCTGAGAGAAGGGAAAGAGGTGGGTTCCCAGGATGTGGGTTCCAGGGGCAGGGATGTCCTGCTGTGCATGGTTTCATCCCTGCAGAGTGACTCTGAATTCCGGGAGGGAAGGTACTGACTGTGTGCTGGGTAAGAGTCTGGCCAGGCAGTCTCAGTGGGAGGAGGTGAGAGCAGCCTGTGCCTGTGGATGCCACTGTGCCTCAGAGTGCTCATCACATTTGTGGTGGGCTCCACAGGACACCACAAGTCACCTACGGATATTAAAGAAGCAAAAATTTTCTCTTATATTGAGTCTTAACTGACAATGCCAACAATGTTTGAAACTTGTAAATGTGAGTATCTTGGTTTGTAAATGTCCTGTGTCCCTCTGGTGCTTACAAACAAGTGAAGCGAATGGTATCACATTGGTTATCTGAAACCTGTCTTTGCACAGCAGGGAGCCTATCATCTGAGGACATGAAGAACCACAGTTGGACATGGGAATTCATTCTGATAACCCTGACACATAGCCAGTCACCGACACTGCTTCTGTTGCTGCTCTACCTGGTGACTGTGGTGGAGAATTCTGTTGCCATTCTTCTCACCATCATGGACCAGCGACTCCACAGCCCCATGTACTTTTTCCTCAGACATCTGTCCCTCGTAGATCTGTGTCTCATTTCTGCCACAGTCCCCAAGTCTGTCCTCAACTCTGTCACCCAAATGGAAACCATATCGCTCTTGGCATGTGCCTGTCAGCTCTGCCTGGTGGTCCTGATGGCAGTCGCAGAGCTCGGTGTCCTCACTGCCATGTCCTATGACCGCTACGTTGCCATCTGCTGCCCCCTGCATTATGTGGTTATCATGAGCAAAGGAGCTTGTGCCCAGCTGATGGCTGCGTCCTGGCTCTGTGGAAGGGCCTTAGATATCTTGTACTCAGCAGGGATCTTTTCTCTGGATTTCTTTGACTCCAATAAGGTGCATCAGTTTTTCTGTGATGTCCCTGCCTTGCTGAGGCTGGTTTGTTCAGAAGAGCATACTCTGATTAGCTCAGGTGTGGGCCTGGGGCTGTGCTACGCCCTGTCATGCCTGGTCTGCATCGTGGGCTCGTATGCACACATATTCTCCACGGTGCTGAAGTTCCCCTCCAAGCAGAGCTGGGCCAAGGCCTTTTCTACCTGCCTGCCCCACCTGGCCGTGGTGGGTGCCTTCCTCCTCATGGGTGCTGTTGTCTATCTGGCACCAGTCTCTCAGGGGCCCTCCCCTCTGGACTTGCTGGTGTCTGTGTTCTACTCCGTGTTGCCCCCGGACCTGAACCCCATCGTCTACTGTCTGAGGAAAGGACATCTACTCAGCTCTAGAGAAACTGCTGTGCCATGTTAACAGGGCAGTGAGGAACGATGATTAAATTGAAGTTATGAAGCATGTTTTCTATTCCATTCCAGCAGTAAGTAGCTGTTTGAAATGATTGGTGTTAGAGACGATGTATCATAGGGTCTAGTTGGTACCAAGTCATCCACTCCAATGAAGTCCTTGCTTTGACTCCTCCACGTTAGAGTTTTGACTATAACAATTGTGAAACCTCCCTTCTGTTCCTGGGATGACTTTGAAGCTCCTGTTGAGCACCAGATACATGGAATTTTATGAGTTCTTATTCCTCCCATAATAAAACCTTCTTAACATGTATTTAAGAATGTTTTAATATCCAAAATTTTCACCTATCTTTTATTTATTCAGCTTCCTCTATAACTTTATGCTTTCACTACGTGTCAAAAATGATTTTGAAATTATAAGATTTGGTTTAAAATATACTTGAATTTATCACAAATCCCCTTATTTGATCAGCATAAGTTTAATTATGGTTTTTATGTGATCACACTTTAAAAATTTGGTTTTTGCACACATTTGTTTCCAATGATAAAACTCATATTTTTTTTTGTTACAATTTGTCTGTCTTTATTAAAACGTCCTTCTAGGTTAATCTGTGTTGTCCAACTGGCAGGATTTCATCATTTTTATAGTTGAATCATATTCTATTGTGTATATACCACATCATTTTGAAGCGCACATCTGTAGATGGGCACTTAGAGTGTGCTTCCAAGTTTTCACTATAGTAAATAATGATACAATGAACAGGAGGCCACATATAGCTTCAAGTGTATTGTTTTAGGTATAAGAAGGAAGGAGACAGACTAATGGTGTTTGATTTCACTCATGTGTGGAAGACAAGAAGCAAAACATATAAATGAAACAAAATAATAAAATCTCTTAGATTTAGATAACAGATTGGTGTCACCACAGAGTAATGTGGCTGAAGGTGAATAAAACTCTTGAAGGGTCTCAATTTTGTGTTGAGGAATGGGAATAAGACTTCAGGAAGGGAACACGGCATATTTCATACAGGTGTTTGCTTATAAATTCTGCATACCTAAAGCCTATACAATGTTATAAAACAAAGCTACTTTGGCAAAATTAAAATTAAAATCTTCCTTTCTTATTGTTGTTGATTTTAGACTTGAGTTGATTTTATTTATGGTGTGTCAGAATTTATGAAAGTAATGCTGGTGCTGATTCCCACCTTCAATGTCTCCCACACCCCACTTTCCCTATGTCAATATCATATTGAATTTCTAATCGCCTAAATAAACAGAACAATTTCCACTCCACAGGACATAGTCCTGCAGCCTTATTCACTGTTCAGTGAGTTATCTGCATGCTCTTTTCAATTATAAAAACATTTTATTATTTTAGATAATGTAAGCAGATGACTCAAAATGAAATACTTACAAAAGTGTGTGTGGTAAAAATTCTCCCTCCCAGAACTTTGCTTCCAAGAATCCAGCTAATTTTGCTTCTCGGAGGTAACAAATTTCTCATTTCTCACCTATCATTTGTAAAATTTTTACATATATAGCTGTAAATATTGTATATATTTGTGCATATTTATATATGTGTGCATATCTATAAATTTACACACATACTTACATATGTATGTTTTAATGTCATTGTCGAGATCTTGCTAATGTGACATGACAATTTATCTTGAAAATTGGTCCATATCTGAAACACTTCATTTAGTTTTATGTCTGTATGGTATGTCATTCTAAGGACAGATTGCAATTTATTTATTAACATTTTTATTGCAGTAACTTTGATTTTACACATTAAAATACACTCTCGTGTGTAGGTTCCCTATATGTGTTGTTTTCTCATTTCAAAGACATATGTCAGCACAGCATGCCCTCCACCAAATCACCAAATGCTCTTTACCATTGTTCAGTCAGCTCTGACACCACTTGTCTCCCTCCAGCCCACTCTCCCATTCTCTGTTGGTCACCTCAGTTCTGCTGCAAGTGTCCAAGAATTGGATTTGTTTCATCAGTTCCTTTGTTTTGCCTATTCATATTCCAACTATAAGTGAGATCATATGGTCTCTATCTTTCTTCTTTTGCTTATTTCACTTAGCATAATCCCCTCTAATTCCATCTATGTTGATTGAAATGACAGGACATCCCCTATTCCAATGTGTGTATATACCACATGTTCTTTATCCTTTAAGCTAACATTTTATGACAATTAGGCAGTTTCCAGTTCTTAGTTACTGTGCATAGGGCTGGGGGTGCATAAATCTCTGCAAATTAGTGTTTTTGTATCTTTAGAAAAGAAACCAGGAGTAGCATGGGAGGATCATATACAATTTCCATATTCAACTTTTTGAGGAGTTGCCATACAATTTTCAAAAGTTTTTGCACCAATTTTCTAATTGTGTAAAAGTATTCCCTTTAATCCATATCCTCACCAATTTTTGTTGTCTTCAGACTTTTTGGAATAGGAATACCTATGTGTGCCTGTTGGCCATCAATATACCCTCTCCAGCAGAATGTTTCTCCTCTTCTTCCCATTTTTTTATTGGATTACCTGCTTTTCTTTTATTGAGTTTTAGGAGTTCTTACATATTTTGAATATTAAGGCCTTGTTGGAAATATGGACAACAAATATCTCCTCCCCATTAGTAGGTTGTCTTTTTGTTTTTCTGATGTTTTCTTTGCTGCGAAGAAGCTTTTTTAGGTAGATGCAATCCCTATTGCTTATTTTTCTTTTTGTTTCCCCTGATGCCGGAGTTGAATTCCAAAAGGCCTCTCTATGCAAATGCCATGGAATGGCTTCCTTATGTTGTCTTCCATGAATTTCATGATTTCCAGTCTTATGTTCATGTCTCTATTCCATTTTGAGTTAATTTTCATTAATGGTGTTAGAACATGATCTACCTTTATTCTTTTGCTTGTGGCTGCCCAGTTTTTCCAACACCATTTGTTGAAGTTGAAGTTTTCTTTCCTTTCTCCATTGTATGCCCTTGGTTCCTTTATCATAGATTGACTTGAGTCATGATGTGAACAGATCAGTTTATTCTACTGATCCATGCCTCTGTTATTACTCCAGTACCATACCAATTTGATCCCTATCATTTTGTAGTATAACTCAAATTCTGGGAGTGTAATTCCTCCAGATTTGACCTTTTTTTTCCCAAGTAATTGCTTTGGCTATTTGGGATCTTTCGTTGTCCCATACAAATTTTAAGATATTTTGTTCTATTTCCTGGAAATAAGCCTTTGGAATTTTAATAGAGATTGCATTAAGTCTGTATATTGCTTTAGGTAAGATGACCATTTTATTTATGTCGATTCTTCCCATCCATGAGCATGGGATGTATTTCCATCTTTTTGTATCTTCTTCTATTTCTTTTAAGAAGGACTTTTAGTTTCCATCACACAGGACTTTCACTTCCTTTCTTAAGTATATTCCAAGACATTTGATTCTGTTAACATCTATTTTAAACGGTACAATTTTGTTGACTTCATTTCTTCAAGTATATTGTTTGTATATAAAAACGCCATGCGTTTTTGTTCATTGATTTTGTAGTCTGTCTCTTTAGTAGTTGATGAATTCTAGTAATTGTGGGGGTTTTCAGTATATGTAGTTATATCATCTGCAAATAATGATAGTTTTCTTCCTTTCCAATTTAGATTCCTTTTATTTCCTTTTCTTGTGTAATTGCTCTGGCTAATACCTTCAGTACAGTGTTAAATATCACTGGCGAGGGTGGATAACCTTGCCTTGTTCTTGACGTTAGAGGAAATGCTTTTGATTTTTCACCATTGACTATGATGTTTGTTGTGGGTTTGTCATATATGGCCTTTGTTATGTTGAGGTATATACCTTATATTCCCATCTTATACATGGTTTTTAATCATAAACTGAAGTTAGATCTTGTCAAAAGCTTTCTCTGAGTCTATTGATATGATCATGCTGTTTTTCCCCTTGCTCTTGTCAGTATGCTATATTGCATTAATAGATTTATTTACGTGGACCCATTCTTGCATCCTTGGAATAAATCCCACTTGATCATGATGGATGATGTTTTGTTGGGATTGCTCCTGGGAACAGGGGCGAGAAGGCGGTGCTGCAGGAGACTGAGAAACTCAGAGTGAGATGACAGAAAGCTGGGGTCAGGAGGCCAATAGTCTCATGGACTGAGAGCCCTGAACCCTGCCTTCTATCTATTTATTGAACTCAAACATAGCATTGCTTCAAGCAGTTTATGAAAGCAAGATTAAAGCTACAATGGATTTGCTTATGGAGCCATTTGTTTTCTAACTATGTAGTTGTATCTATCTTGTTTTGGCAGGTGAAAAGTTACAGAACTGCTCCAGTGCTTTCGCACGGCGGCCTTCGCTGGTGCTTTGGGCCTGGCATTCATGATGTTTTGCCAACTTCCACTTCATTCTTGCTCTACTTTCTGCCCCCAACAGGCCCCCCTTTTATGTTGCAGCTTGAGCAGTAACAACGGCGGTGGGTGCAGTCATCTTCGTTTGGGTGGAGGTTTGAGAAGAATAGGTATTAATTCTTTAAAGACTTGTTAAAACTCACTAGAAAAGTCATTTGGTCCTGAGCTTTTATTTTTATGGTGACTTTTGATTACCTTTTCAAATACTTTCCTTTATTTGTTCTGTTCAGTTCAGGTGTTTCAACTCTTCTGAGTTCAGTATGGGTAGAGTGCATTTTTCTAAAAATCTGCCCTTGCTTTCAAGTTTATCCATTTTGTTTGCTAAGAGCCATTCCTAGTAGTCCCTTATGATGTTTTTCATTTCTGTGGTACCCGTTGTAACATCTCTGCTTTCGTTTCTGATTCTAATTATTAGAGTTTTTTCTCTTTTTTCTTTGTGACTCTATCCAATGGTTTGCCAATTTTTATTTATTTTTTCAGAGAATTAACTTACGGCTTAATTTATCTCCTGGATTCTCTTCTTTTTCTGCTTCACTTATTTGTTTGACTTTTGATTATTTTCTTTATTCTACTAATTTGTGACTGTAATTGTTCTTCCTCTCTACTTGTTTTAATGTAGGGTTAGGGTGATTATTAGAAACTTTTCTTGTTTCTTCGGTAGATGTGGATTGCAATGTACTTTCCTGTTAGTACTGTTTTTGCTTAAGACCCTCTTTGACTTTCTTGTTTACCTGAGTCATTCAAAAGCATTTTTTTTGGCTGCAGTTAATTTTTGGTCTTTCTTTTTGTGATTGATTTCTAGTTTTAAACCATCGTGGTCAGAGAAGATGCTTGGTATGATTTCAATCATTGTAACCTTGTTGAGACATGTTTTATGTCCCAGCATATTGCCTATCATTGAGAGCATTCCATGTACACTTGACAATAAAGTGAAATCTGTAGTTGTTGGATGAATGTTTGGTATATTTCGATTATACCTAACTCTTCCAAATGATCATTTAAGCAACAGTTCCTCTATTAATATTCTGCCTGTTTGATCTGTCCATTGATGTACGTGGGATGTTGATGTCTCCCACTGTGATGTTGTTGTCAATGTCTCTCGGTTTTAATAATACTTGCCTAAATATATTTTATGCTCCTTCATTTGGTGCCTATGTTAGTAAGTGTTATGTCTTCTTGCTGAAGTTAGCATTAAAAATTCTGTATTTTTTCTATTTTTATTTTAAATCAGATTAGTGTTATACTCATTCTGATTTCTGTTTTTTTCTCTTCCACTTTTTATATGATCTGTCTTACTGTTTTGAAGAGAGGTTTCTTTACACTTCAGAACTTTACACTATAGAGCTTCCTTCACTATTTTTTTAGACCTGGTTTTGTGGTAATGAATCATTCCTTCAGCTCTGAATGATAATCTCATATGGTGTGGTATTCTAGGTTTACAGTCCTTTTAATTTAGCACTTTGCATATATGATGCTATTCCCTTCGGGCCTGTAGAGTTTCAGTTGGGAAATCTCCTGACAATCTGATGGGGAACCCTTTGCATATATCTCATTTTTCTCTTACTGATATTAAGATTCTTTCTTTATCTCATATTTTTTACATTTTGATGACAATGTGTATAGGAGTAGCTCTATTTGGGTTTCTTTTATTGGGTACTCTTTGAATTTCCTGAGTTGGGAGGTTTTCTTCATTTATCAGGTTAGGAAATTCTCGTCTACTACTTCTTCAAATACAGCTTCTGCCACTCTCTCTCTCTACTCCTTCTGAGACCTCTATGATGCAAATATTGTTCCTTTTGATGTTATCCAATATGTCTCAATTGCTGTCTTCATTTCTTTGCATTTTTAATCTCTTCGCCTTTTTGATCTCTTTGAATGCATTCCTCTTCCCTATCTTCTAGCTCATTAATCAGTTGAAGTCTTCATCCATATTATTCTTGAGACCCTTTTGAGTTCTTTATTTCAGTGCTCATATTCTCCATTTCTTTGATACCTTGTTTCATTTCTTCTCTTTTGTGTTGTTCTCTTTTTCATTTTCTATTGTTTTATGATTACCATAAGTATATTTATCATTGTTGCCCTAAATTCATCCTTAGGTAGTGGTCATACATCTGTTCTGTTCAGACTTTCCTCTGGCTTTTTAATTTAATCCATAATTTTTCATTTATTTCTCTGTGTCTTTGCTCTCTCTGGCATTTCGTTTATCTTAGATAATTAGGTTTCCCTGCAGCGAAAACCTTGTGTATTGACTTGCACAGAGTAAACCTGGACCTTGATTTGAACACTGGAATTATCTGAGTTTTGTGATTTCACCAGTGGTTGGATTTGGTGAAGTTCTTATGTGGACCCTATGTGACTGCCATAGAGTTCAGTCCTAAGGGTTGGAGTTTGTGTAGGGTGATCACTTTTTTAGCCAACAATTAGCAATCATTATGTAGTGCTACATCAACACACAAGAGGCGCTAGTGTGTAGCACTGAGTTTTTATCCTACTGGGGGAAATTCTTCCTCTAATTCTGCTCCCTGACTCTACTGACTTCACACTTGCAATGGTGGGAGTTGGCAAGGTGGCAGTGTATTTTCTGTTTTGTTATTCATAGAAGGGATGTAAAAATGTATATATTGCCTTTAGTAACCTTTCAAGCTCTGTAGGCTCATCACAGTATTTCTGAAACTGTCCATTTACCCTCTTCATAAAATATTCTACTTGTCCAAATTATACCCATATTTTGAAATTCAGCTCATGGAAAGTCTATTGTAGAGCTTTGCAAAAGCTCTTAATTACACTCTTTTCAGTTTCCAAATCCTTAGACATAGTTGATGGAAAGAGTTTCATGTAATGTTTACTTTTTCGGAGTACAAATTAAGAATCCACACACTGGTGTATTCCTGGCCCATCCAATAAAATCATAAAACTACCATTCTGTGTTTTCATAAAAAGAGGCATAGGAAAGTATCTGGAATTGCTCCATACTCCCAAATAATCTTCTGTCTTGCAGTTACCTCATCTGAATAATAAAAGTATCACTTAAGCAGGGTGAGATCAGAGAACCTTTCCTGAAAAGGTTCCTGGTCACACATAGGATGAACTTTGTTCTGTCCACTTTCGAGCAACCAGAACACAGTCATGTCACTGTTGACAGAGACTCTGCAAAATGGGGCCTTCCTGAGTGATGGGAGAAAAGGAAGTTTAGGAATTGACGATAGGAGCTTTTTCTCATCGTATCAACCATGTGTATAGGAGGAGGTGTTCATATTTTGTAAGACAGTAATAAACTTGACTCAACAAAAAAATTCATTAAAAATGAACCATAAACTCAATGGTATTTGTTCTGACAGTTAAAATCCTATTTAGAAACATCAACATTATACTTAGAGGATAGAAGTAAATAGTTCCTAACAACATGTCACCTCTAAAATTATATTACACTGTTGTTTAAGTTTTTCCACCTTCTTCTTCAACAGTGACTTCATGACTAGTTATTATGAAATGCTTCTGAAGAGTGTTGGGGGCAGAAAATAGAGCAAGTTCAGAGCTGGATCTGGCAGAACATCAAGGACACCAGGCCCGGAGCACCAGACGAAGGCCTATGTGGAAAAACACTGGGACAGAATGTCTGTTACTATTCACTCCCCGCAAAATAAGACAGATACAGTTATGCAGTTAGAGAGCAAAGGCTGCATAAGCACTCCAATGTAACTGTAAACTTATTTACATAAGTTGCTTGAAGATATGCTGTGTATGAACTCAATAAATAGGTGGAGAGCAGGATGGTCTGGGTCCTTAGCCTGAGGGAGACTGTTGGCCTGGTGACCTCACATTCCTATCCTCTCACTCTCTCTTGAGTTTTTCAATCTCCTGTGGCTCCCCCTTCCTTGGGACCCATTCCCAGGAGCGAATCCCAACAGAAGAGGGCATGCTCTGGTGGCCTAGTGATTTAGTATATCCTGGAAGCAGTCTCACTTACATCCAAAGGTCCCAGGTTCAAGACCCAGGAGGAGCAACCAATATGAAGAAATAAATGAAAATAACAATTTTCTTCCATGTCTCTCTTCATACCTGCCTACTCACCTTCATTCCTGCCTGCTCCTTTAAAAAAAGAGAGAAATGCTACTGGGGCAACAGAGATGTACTTCTTGTCCTACCAGTGGGCTATCTTTATAAATATACAAGGAAAAATAAACATTTTATGAAGCTTAGGGAATCTGAGGATGCTCACACACAGCAAGGTGACACATGATGGAATTTATCAAACACCACACTCAGATTGTTCCCATGATAATGAGAATGAGAACATTAAGACTTGAGCACATCTTCTGTTGCAAAAAATTAAGCATGACATGCACACAAATGTGTAGAAACTAATTTATTGATGACATTAGATGAATAGATATGTTGGGGGGGCAAAAAAAGAATACTTGCTCAGTTTGTTCCAAATTCAGTTCAAAATTATTCTTACGGAAAAATAGACACACAAACAAGTAACTGAGTCGTTTAATTAAACTCTCTCCAGTATCATAAGAGGAAAAGGCTACAAAATTGTTTGAGCTTTCAAACTTTTATCTCTTACGTTGATAGATGGAATTCAAGATTGTACCTTGCTCAGTTAAATTGTACATCCAATGTACATGATGCTTGGAGAATCTGCTAACAGAAAAGTAAAATAAGTTTTATGATTCTTTTGCAACAGCTCAGTAGAAAGCTACAAATAAAGTCACCTTTGGAACCCTCTGGGTGCTGCTCCCCCACAGCCCAGGAACTTCAGTTTTGAACCTGCTGTAGTCGTCTCACATAGTTGCACATCTGATTGGTTTGAAAACAGCAAAAAACAAAATCAGTAATAAAAATAAAGGTATAGAGTCTTCTTACCTCAGATACAACCAAAACTTCATCAGGAGATAAGAAAGATGGTGACCTGGAAGAGATAAGATTTAGACCCCTTCCCATACACATAGAGCAATGAGAAATTCACAGCAGGGGCAGCAACTGTAGAGATGGAGTGGTTTTTGTGACAATAAAGGGTAGGTGAAATATCCCGGTATGCAGCTAAACTGCAGATTATGAACTCAATATAAGAGCCATGGTGGTTGGGTGGTGCTGTGGGAAGATGTGCAAAGACTGAAGAGCTGGTTCAGAGATAATGAGGAGCGTGACCAGTGGAGCCAGGACATGGAAGTGGGGTGGCAGGAGAGCCAGTACCTTAGGGACTGGGCTGGAGCCCACATGGTTAAATTACAGTGGATAGCATCATGTTCTGAAAGTAGCCAATGAAATATCTACCCCCACCACTTCCCACTACCATTTTGCACTGGGGTCTCAGGATCCACCCAGCAGATATCCTGCTCATCAGATGCCCCACCCCCAGGATTGAAAGAAGAAGGTAGTCACCCTGAAAGGACTAAACCTCAATGCTACCCGGCAGCTCCACGCTCTGAGTAGAGGCAGAACTGCAGCCTAAGTGCCAATTCTGGGCCAGCGACAAGATCATCACGCTACAAAATCCCATCACTGCAGGTAAACTGAACCATAGAAATGTAAGCAGACTGTCAAAAGGGCAAAAGCACAGAGAAATATATGTGACATTCTGAATTCAATAAAAAGTTTGGTGGAATATCTGAGTACAGAAGATGTATGCAAACTACCTGAAGGTGAATTTAGAGTAACAGTGATTAACACACTCATGGGGTACCAGAAAAAATAGAGACAGCAAAAGAGAACATCAAAAAAGAAAGAGAAATAATGAAGCAATATATCAAAGAAACGAGAAATACAATAGTTGAACTAAATAATTCAATAGAGGTACTCAATAAAAGGATGAATGAAGCTTCCAATAGAATCAGTAATCTGGAAGACAAGGCAGAGGAGCTCACTCAAGCAAACCAGCAGAGACCAAAAATACAAAGAAATTGAAGCCAGCATGTGAGACCTTTGGGATAACATCAAAGGAAAAACATTTGCATTATAAGGGTCCCAGAAGGAAAAGAAAGAGAAAAGTGGGCAGAAACTGCATTTGAAGAAATAATAGATGAGAAAATCCCAGGCAAGCCACTAGACATAGGAATTTCAAATGGTACATAATAAAAGAAACCCATGCAGAACCACATCTAGACACATTGCCATCAAAATGTCAAAAATGCAAGATAAAGAATCTTAAAAATAGTCAGAGAAAAACATGTTACATATGAAGGAATCCCCATAAGATTATCATTGTATTTCTCAACTGAAACTCTATTGGCCAGAAGGGAATTCCACGATATATTCAAGCAATGAAAGAAAGGGATTTTCAGTGTAGAACGCCATACCCAGAGAAATTATTATTCAGATCCGAAAGAGTGAAAAAAAAATTCTTGTAAGAAAAAGTTAAAACAATTCACCACAACAAAACCAGCTTTGCAAAAAAAATACAAAGGATGTGCCACAAAGTGTAAAGAAACCCCACGTAAAAACAGTAAGAGAAAATAAAACAAGTGGAGAGGAAGAGAAGAAAATGAAAATGTGGATAGATTGAGTGGGAGACTAATATGATTTCAAATAAAAATAGGAATTAGGAAAGAATTATTAATGCTAAATTCACAGCAACTTCAAAACATATACCGAAGGAAAAATCAAGGAAGAAAAAAAGGTAATCAAATAAAACTATAACTGTACCAACGTGAACTAAGAAGCAAAAGAAAAGAACAAAAGGTTGTCTGGAAAAACATATAGAAGACAAATTGCATAATTACAATAAATAGCCACATATCAATACTTATTATAAATGTAAATAAACTGGTCTCACCATTCAAATGACACAGAGTATCTGAATGAATCAAAAAGTATAGCCCAATCTTCTGCTACATTCAGAAAATTGACTTTCTTTCCAAAGATAAACAAGAGGCTCAAAGTCAATGGTTGGAAGACAACCCTACAAATGAATGGCAACCACAAAGAGCAGGAACAGTTATACTTATATTGAACATAACAAACTTCCATCTAAAGAGATGGACATTACGTAATGAATAAAGTGTCAATCTAATATGAATATATAATGCTTGTTAACATATATGTGCCAAATGAAGGAGCATCAAAATATTTTAAGCAAGTATTATTAAAACTGATGAGAGACATTAACAATAGAGGCAGACTTTAACAATGCACTTCTAACAATGCACAGTTCAACTAGGCAAAAAATTAGTGGGGAATCAGCTACTTTAAGTGGCCATGTGCTACAGATAGGTCTAATTGACATACACCGAACACTTCACCCAATGACTACAGATTTCACGCTCCTCTCAAGTGTTCATGGAACATTCTCAAGGATATATCATATGCTGGTACATAAAAATATTCAACAAGTTTGCAACAATTGAAATCATACCAAGCATCTTCTCTGATCACAATGGATTAAAAATAGAAACAACCACAAAAAGAAACCACAAAAAGATGCCAAGTTAATTGACAATGAAACAATATGCTTCTGAATGAAAATCGGGTAAAAGAGAAAATCAAAGAAGAACTTAAAAAAACTTAGAGACTTATGAGAATGAAGAAACGAGTTACCAAAATCTATGAAATGCAGCAAAGACAATGCTAAGAGGAAAGTTCATCACAATCCAGGCTCACCTCAAGAAACAACAAAAATCACAAATAAACAACCTAACCTTACATTTAAAACAACTAGAGAAAGAAGAATTAAAGCCAAAAATCAGCTGAATAAAGGAAATGATCAAAATTTGAGCAGAAAAAATGAAATAGAAAAAATACAAAAGATCCATGAAACCAAAAGTGGATTCTTTGAAAAAACAAACAAAAATTGACAAACCACTGGCTAAACTCATAAAGAAAAAAAGAGGAAAAACTCTCATAACTAGAATCAAAAATTAAATGGACAAAGTTACAACAGATGCTTCAGAAACTCAAAATATCTTAAGGGACTACTAGGAACTGCTCTATG
>RJWH01010554.1:0-16186 GCA_004363575.1 Solenodon paradoxus
CTTCAAGCTCATCAGAGCAGGAACCCTGAGTCCCCATGTGCGCACAAATCACTTGAGGATGAGATTCCAGGACAGTCATTGCATGGGGCCTGTGATTCTGCACTTTGCATGAGAGCCCAAAGACGGGGACAGCTGGACTCTTCCAAGGACAAGATGATTTAGGAATTACTGTAACACAGAAAATCCCATCTGAGAGTGAGAAAGAACAATAAAGAAGAAAATTAATGATTTATTTAGAAATAAATGCAACTAAAGAATTTCATGAATTTCTTGAAGCATCTCTCATGATGAGCTGATACATATAACGCTTGTTTTCTAGCTCATAGAACCTGTGGTCATGGCTAGTGTTTTGAATTTTCTGATTGTCCTTTAAACCAGCAGTCGGGGCCTCCACAGCAGTCGGGGCCTCCACAGCAGTCACTGCTGCCTTGGAGGTCACTGGTTGACTCTCCAACAGCATTGCTGTAAATCCTGTTGCTTCATTTTGTTGTTTTCCTTTGAGTGGGCTGGCAAATGAGAAAAGAAATAGAAAAAGACATTTCACAAAATGGACTTCAGACTCGGTTCCAAGTTCTGGCATTGATTCATGGTGCACTGGGAGTTTCTTGTCAGGTCTCTTTGGCATCCGATTGGCAGGTTCAAAGATATGATAGTTTAATATATTTCCAAACAGAAATCAGTTTTCAAGCTCATTCTAAAATCTACTAGGACAAAATTGTTCTATCTTAAATTGCATGGGTAATGTGAATAAAACAATCCTTCTTATAATTAAAAATTTTTTATATTCATAGCATTTTTTGGTAATGAAGTTGCATCTCATTCTGTATTTTACACCATACCCACTAGCAGAGTTCTGATGTCCTTTACCACCTTTTCCTCTCTATCTACCTCCCTCCCCCTTTCCACTCCCATGGTAACTAGCATCATGCATCCTGTGAGTTCTTGCTGGAGTTTATTCATTTATTTGTTTCACTTCATTGTATTCCACACATGAGGGAAACCCATCATGTATTTCTCTTTCTTTCTGTCTTATTTCGCTTAACAGGATCCTCTCTAGTTACATCCCGATTGTTGCAGAGGGAACAATTTTGTTTTATTTAGTAGCTGCATAGAATTCCATTGAGTATATATATACTACAGGTTTTTTATCCTGTCATCTATTGCTTGGTATTGATTGTTTCCATGCGTTGGCTATTGTGACTGTGCTGCTATGAAAACAGGGGGTGCAGATACCTTTTCTGATTAGAGATTTTGTGTCCTTTGAGGTTATGTCCAAGAGCAGAATTGCTGGAACAAATGGTAGACACATCTTCATTTGTTTGAGGAATCTTCACGCCACAGAGGTTATACCAATTTGTATTTCCACCAGCAGTGTGGGAGGATTCCTTTGTCACCATACCCCTCCAACATCTTCTATTTCCAGTCCTTTTCATATAGGCTGTTCTCACTAGTGGGAGGTGGTATCTCACTGTATTTTTTATTCTCATTTCTCTGCTGATAAGTGGTGAGGAACATTTTTTTCAGGTGTCTATAGGCCATTTGTATGTCTTCTTTAGATAGGTGCCTATTCAATTCATTTGCTCATTTTTTTGAGTGAGATATTTACCTTTTTAATGTTGAGGTGTGTAAGTCCTTTATTTATTTTGGATATTAGACTATTAGCTGAATTAAATTGTGTGAATATATTTTTCAATTCTATGGACTTCCGTTTTGTTTCAGTGTTGGTTCCTTTTGCTGTGCAGATTTTGAGTTTATTGTAGTACAAAATTACTTTGATCTGCTTACCATAGCTGTTCTTTCCCTAAAGATAGCTTTGAGTTTGTCGTGGAGTGTTTTACCCACATTGTCTTCTAAGTATTTTATGGTTTTCGATCTTATTTCCAAGTTTCTCATCCATCTTCAGTAAACTGTGTGCTTGGTGATAATGAGCAATTTAGTTTCTTTCTTTTTTTTAGATGTCTTTCCAGTTTTTCCAAACCAGTTTTTCCAAAACATTTGTTTGATAGGCTTTCATTAGTCCATTATTTGTTCATGGCACCTTTGTCAAAGATTAACTGTCCATATATGTTTGGCTTTGTTTCTTGGCTCTCAATATGATTCCACTGATTGATATGTCTTTTTTTCTAGTACCAAACTGTTTTGATGATGATTGCTCTGTAGTATAGTTTGAAGTTAGGGAGTGTGATTCCTCCATTGTTGTATTTTTCTCCTGAGCTAGTTTTGGCTATTAGAGGCCTTTTGTGATTCCATGAAAACTTCAGTATTGTTTGCTCCATTTCACTGAAAATGACCCTGGGATTTTGATTGGAATTGCTTTATATCTATATATTGCTTTGTGTAGAATGACCGTTTTTACTGTGATAATTCCTTCAATTGATGAACACTGAACGTTTTCATCTCTTTGTGTCTTCTGCTTCTTTTGTTAAGGCCCCATTGTTTTCATTTTAGGCAGAGTTTATATCCTTTGTTAAATTTATTCCCAAGTATTTGATCTTTCTCGGTGCTATTGTGAATGGGATTTCTTTTGTAATTTCTTTTCCTGATACTTCCTTGCTTGTATATGGGAATGCTATGGATTTTCATGTCTTAATTGTATATCCTGTCACTTTGCTACATTTGTTTCCTGTTTCTAGCATTTTTTGATTTTATAGGTACAATATCATATCATCTGCAAATAATCATAGTTTTGTTTCTTCTATTCCAATTTTTATTCCTTTAATGTGCTTTTCTTCCCTTATTGTCTTGACCAAGACACCAGAACTATGTTGAATAGCAGTGGTGATACTTGGCAATCTTGTCTTGTTCCAGATTGTAAGGGAAAGGCTCTCAGATTTTCACTGTTTATTATGATGTTGGTGTGGTTTGTCATATATTGTTTGTATTATGTTGATGTATGTGCTTTTGATTCCTATTGGGGATTTTCTATCATGAATGGGTGTTGAATCTTGTTAAATTATTTTCTGAATCTATTGATTATATTATTTTTGTTTTTTAATTTGTTGATGTATCATATTATGTTGATTGATTTGTGTAGGTTGCACCATCATTGTATCCCTGCATAAAACCTACTTAATCATGGTGTATAATTTTTGGTGTGCTATTGAATTCTATTTTCCAATATTTTATTGAAGATTTTTACATTTATATTCATCAGTGATATTTGTATGTGTTTTTCTTTTTTGTGCTGTTTTTATCTAATTTTGGAATTGGGGTAATATTGGCCTAATAGAATATATTTGGATTTTTTCTCATCAACATTAAGGATGGTGGGGATTAGCTATTTTTTGAATGTTTGGTAGAATTCACTGGTACAGTCATCTGGAACTTGTCTCCTATGTTTTTAAATTTTTTATTACTACTTCGATGTCTGTGCACGTGATTGTGCTGTTCAAGATATCCATGTCTTACTGGTTCAGTTTTGGGAGATACAGGTTTCTAGGAATCTGTCCATTTCTCTTCATGATTGATGAATGTGTTGGCATATAATTGTTCCTAATAGTCTCTCAAGATCCTTTGCATTTCTCTGCTTTCAGTTTTAATCTCACCTCTTTCATTTCTCTCTGTTCTTTGTGTGTCTGGCGAGGGGACGAACAAATTTATTGATTTTTTTCAAGAACCGACTCTTGGTTTCATTAATCTTTTGGATATTTCTTTTGTTTTTCATTTCATTTATTTCTGTTCTAATTTTTCCCTTCCTTTTGCTGACTTTTGGTTTTGATTTTTCCTCTCTAATTCAGGTGTGAAATTTAATTTGGACTATCTCCTGGTTTTTGATGTGCACTTGTATGGCTACAAACGTTTCTCTCAGATCTGTTTTTGCTGCATCTCACATGTTCTGGTAGTTCATCTCATCATTTTCATTTGTTTCCAAATAAATCTTAATTCCTTATTTAATTTCATTGATGAATCGTATGTTGTTCAAAAGCATGTTGTTCAATATCCACATCTTTGTGGTACTTGAGGTTTTGTTCTTCAGGTCCATTTCTAAATTCATTCCCTTGTGGTCAGAGAATGTGCACTCTGTAAGATCAGTCTTGCTAAATTTGCTGAGACTGTTTTAAGATTTGTCTGTCCTTGAGAATGTTCCATGTACAGATGAGAAAAATGTATATTTTTTTCTTGGGTAGAACACTTTGTATATGTCTGTTAGGTCCATGTGCTCTATTGTTTTATTTAGATTTCTTACTTATTTGTTGATTTCTATCTGGATGATTTATCTATTGATGTAAGTGGCATGTTCAAGTTCCCTGCTATTATTCTGTTACTGTTAATTTCTGCCTTTAGCTTTGTGGGTATTTGTTTAGATTGTCCTGAATTGGTTGCAGATATGTTAATTGTAGTTACTTCTTATTGGCAAATTAACCCCCTGACCATAATGTAATGCTCTTCCTTGCCTCGAGAAATCATTTTCAACTTTAAGTTTGTCTTGTCTGAAATTAATATTGTAGTTCCTGGTTTCCTTTCATCACTACTGATTAGATATATTTTTCCATAGCCTTCAACTTTCAATCTGGTGTCTGATATTTCTCATAGATTTTTTCAGTTTTGTTTCTCTCTTCTCTTCTGTGAGGTTTGCCTCCATGATAGTGTCTTTGTTTCTGAGATTAGCTTCTTTGCATAATTGAGTCTGTTTATTGAGTCTCGTGTTTCTCTTCAATTCCCTGACTGTTTTATACCTGGCATTTGTGCTAGGACCTTCTTCATGGGTTCAGTCTCCTTACTGAGGTGCTCCTGTTGATCTGCCACTTTTTTGAGATCTTCTAAATTGCCATTGAGTGGTTATGTTTGCCTCCTGCATTCATTCAACATTTTTATACTAGTTTTTGAAACTCTCTTTTAGGCTTTCTCATTCAATTCAATGTAGTTCTTCTCTAGGGACATCCTGACATCTTCCTCTCTTTGGAGCATTAGTGATTTTTAGGTGATATTTTTGGCATGGTTTTCTTCTCTTACCTAGATTCAGAACTTGGCTTTATTATTTTTATATTAGATTTATTCCTGAGTAGTAATTTTTGGTCCTGATGTGGCCAGTATCATCCACTAGGCTTCCGTGGGTGGTGGGACCTAGTCTTCTCTCTGGAATGGTCACTTTTGGTGAGCCTCAAATGCTGTTTTTGGTGTCCACTGGATTTGTGGGCATAAGAGACAATTCTCTGGCATGCCACTAAAGGAAGTTTTCTAATCCAAGGACTGAATTTACAAGCAGACGCCGTGTGTTCTGTGGAGCCACAGCTCTCCAGCACAGGGAGCAGGATGCTTACATGTTGGTCTCCCTTGCTCTCCCTTGAAGTTACTAAAGCTCTTTTGGGTCCTGTCCTTTCTCACCCTAGCTCCTAGGTCAGGCAGCAAGATGGACTTTCAGCTTCAGTGTGCTGCTTTAAATAAGTCTCTCTCCCCACTGTTTTCTGGAGCCTGGCCTAAAAGTTCCCAGGTGAGACTTGTACTCCACTAATCACACATTTTGAAATGTTTAATTTTCTATTTTCAAACTATAAAAATACATTTGTGGTAAGTTAGAGAAAGTATAATATGCATTATCATATTATAGAATGGCATTTACAGATTCTGCTGTGATTTATGTTACTGAATTTGTTAGGCACCACAAAATAATATTTACTTCAAGTATGTAATGATTATCCCCACATTTTAAAAAACTGTAATGTGTTTCTCTGTATTGAACATTTTTGTGTTAATTCTAAGATTAACTATGTGAGACTATATGCAAATAACTTCAGAGGAATTAAGGAAAATTAGAGAAAGAAGCAATTTTGTTTTAAATAAATTATGTTTTCACTTTTAGTTTTTCTAAGAAAGAAAATGTTCATGTGTTTTATAAGAAAATATTGAGCTCAAGGCAGTTCTTCTCTGGGGAGAACCCTCACTACGCCTGCTCCCAGGATCGAACTCCTGGAATAGTTAAGTCCCCTTTATTATATTACACTTCTTTTTCTCTCTATTCCTTATGAAGTGCACACACTGAAAAATCCACCTATAAGCACCTTTGCCTATGTGTGCACTGTCTTTTGGGAGAAGGGGCACGGTAATTCTCTCATTAATTCTATTATTAAGTGCTATGATTGAAAAAAATCTGAAACTACCCATTAGGAAATGGAAAGCAGATACAATCAGACAAATGACCCAGAGTAAGAAATAATTAAGTATAAATGTTTAAAGCATGATGGAACTTCAAATTAAACATTCTCTCAGAATAAGAAAATGTAACATCAGTCCAATTTTTCATGAAGTTAGAATAGGAGACAAAGGAAAAATCAGCATACAACAGAATAACCACACCTGAAAACATGCTGCAGTTATAAAGTGTATAATGATGCCCTTCTCTTGAGTGATTAGTATTTTCTTATGACTGAGATTCTTTAAAATCTGAGATTTTCAGTCTTTGCTGATGCCAAGTGTCTGGGTAGAAATGAGACAGCACCTTTCTGAGGTACCCTGTTCACTTTGATGGTGGAGATCCAGGACTCTGCACACAGAACCTCTTGTGTAACTGAACTTTGGAGTTCTGATGAAGAGAACCCACAATCCACTTACAGCTCATATGTGACTTTGCCCCTTTACAGGGAGTCTTGCTTTGCTTAGCTGAGAGAAAATAATTTCCTCTCCAAGTGTCTTTGGTCTGGAAAATAATTAAATTGATGTAAGACAGAGTAACAGGAGAAGACAAATTTAATTTTATCTGCATGAATTCTATGGATAGACAGCAAGAGGCTTCTGCAGCTTCAGGAGATTAAGGAAGGGTGGGGCCAGGCTAAGAAGGGGAGAACTCTCTCCCTGGAAGGCAGCGAGCTTGATGTAAAATAGATGATTCATTTGCTAGAGACCCTTTCTTGTGGTCCTTCCCTCCAGGTACCTCCTCCTAAATTTAGGTGGTGGAGTGGGAGCACAGAAGTCCTTCTGAGTCTGCTGTGTTTCCACTACCTTCGGCTCTAAACAACTCCCCAGTAGGAGCGGTACACTCTGGGTGATGAATTCACTCCTTTCACAGGACACCTGCATAGATGTGAATGACCCAGATGACCTAAGTCACAACCCTCTCCTTTGATAATAGTACATTGGAGAATCCCATCGAAAGGAGATGTCCCTGAAGTCACTAGAAGTAAATATGAATTTAATAGATTAGTTAATAAGGTAACATGTTCAGAAATTGTTAGAATATCAAAAATAATGCATATTATAGTCATTTTGTAAATTCTTCAGTGTCATAGCTTTGAAATAGACTATTCTTAAAATGAACTTGAAATTTCAACAATGAAAACATTTAAATGATTACATTATAAAACTCTGATGATATTTATTTTCTGATGATGTTTTATTTATTCCTATGTAGTAATTATTCAACATGTTATAATAATTTTCTAAGTATAGGTTCCCCATTTCCCAGTTACGTTTCAACACGCTATGCCCTCCACTAAATCACCAGATGTTCTTCCCCATCTGTTGATATTTAGAAAAATCTTAGTGTGGAGTAGTAATTTTTGGTAACTTTATGGAGGGCTCTCTTGGAACATACACAGAGGCCCTGTACATTGCACACCATGACTTTACCTATGTTTGGTGCAATTGCTAATAACTTATTTACCGTAGTTTGTTCTTAGTGTTAGTTTTCATGAGGACTATCTATATAAGATATGGCAAATATACTTTATCTCAGGTGTGACTCCTTTCAATTGGTGATGATTTATCCAAAAGGACTGCATGTGGGTGAATCTCTAGATAAGGGGAAGGGAACTTGTGGACCTCTTCTCAGCTAGATGGACCAAAGGTGGAATGGACATTATGTGAGGTGGCCACGATATTTTTTGAGTTTTCTCCTGACCAAAGCTGGATCTTTTTTATATGACACCAACCTCCCAGTAGAGGGATGATTAGATAATTAACTGCTAGTTTTTCATCATAGGCATTTTATAACCTCAATCACTCATGGTTCAATCATTTACTTGCCAAAATTCTCCCAGATGAAGAGAGACTTTTTTATATTTCAATTTCTATCAGCATTGGCATCTGTAGATCTGTGATTTCATTTTAACCTGAATTTATATATTTTAATTATGTTTTATATCTTTAATGTACAGAGTAATGTATTCTATGGCACCATCACTGTTTACTAATTTTCACATTTAATGAATGTCTAATTTGTTTCCAAATTTTCATAATCACAATATATTTTAATCAAGCTTGGTCACTTTTCTTTAAAGACAGAGACAGTAAACTCTAAGGAGAATATACTTAGAAACAATAATTAAAACTTAAATATATTTAGAGATGTCATCATGAAGCTTGCCTGTATTATAAACACTTGCAGGGAAGAATCACATTAAGACAGTCACTACCTATGTGACAAAGACCTAACATGCCCACAATTAAAAATCCAAGGAACAGTAATTAATAAGATGTTCAGCTCTTTTTGTAGCAGACAACATTCTAACATAAAAACTGACAATGAAGGTATTGACAAGTTCCCACGAATTTCATAGAATTTTTGGAACACTTATATTTACACACATATAACCTGAGATTTGCTATCACTTATTTGAAATGTTTATATGAAATTTAGTAAATAAAATGAAACTTATTCTGAAATAAGGATTTAGAGAACTTCATTTTTGCTGGACTATTCATGTAACCACTTGTATTTAGGATGGGACCTCTATTTTGTAAATACTTATGTTTAGGGTGTGACCTCTACTCTTGTGACCACTTATGTTTAGGGTGGGACTTCTATTCTTATAAACATTTATGTTTAGGGTGTGACCCCTATTTATGTAACCGCTTACAAAAATAACACTCGGTTATAAATACCCTGCACTATTTGAGTTTCTTTTTGCATCTCAGTGCCTTAGTGTAGGGTTATCGATATGGTAGCATTTTAGTTTAGACCCTAAACATGAATGATGAATTGTAGAAAGTCTAAATTTTATTTCATTTTTCTTTAGTGAGCATTATTTCCATTTTCACTGGAGCAGTATTGACACCTGGGCACTGTAACTGCTTTGGTCACCTCCAGATGCCTCCTCTTAGACAGGACTCTTGGTATAATAAATATATTGTGCTGAGTAGCCAGCTAACACTCTGCATTTCAGTTCCTTGCATTGAAGGAAATTATTTCAGTCCTTTAACGTCAAGTGTTTTCAATCCAATTCTGTTTGGCTGTTGCTTCTCATTTACTGTATACACTATGATGATACAGGTTTGAGTTGAAACCACATTGCTTGGAGTTTTATCTTAAAAGGATGTTGAGTTTTGTAAAATGTATGTCTGCTTCTGTTGAGATGGTCACATGAATTTTATCCTTCATGATATTAAGTGTGATGTTTCCATTGACTGATTTTTTTATTGTGAAGCATTCTTATACCTCAGGAATAAACTTCACTTGATTGTGGCATAATATCTTTTTTATGTGCTGTTGAACTTTGCTTTTTTGAGGACATTTACATCAATATTCATTGGAGAAAATCACTCTCCTCCTTCTCCTCCTCCTCTCACCCCTTCTTCCTGCTCCTCTCTCTGTCTCTCCTTTGTAGAATCTTTGCATGGCTTTATTATCAGAGTAAAACTTTTAGAAGGGTTCTTAAAGTGGTCCTTCTCTTTAATTATTGAGGAAGCATTGAAGAGGATTGGTGCTTTTTTTTAGAGGAAGGAATCAGGCAAGAGTGAAAAAAAGTAAGCATGCAGGAAGAGAGGAAGAAGCTTTTATTTATTTATGCTTTTAGTTATTCATTTGGGTTGCTCTCACTGGCTGGATATTGAACCCGGGTCCTTGAACTTTATGCAGACATAACACCGGAAGCACCATGGTATGCCAGAGGATTGGTATAAATTCCTATTAATATTTGGTAGACTCCCCAATGATGCCATCTGACCCTGTATTTGACTTTATTGGGAGAATTTTAATTAATATCCTTACTCCTTACTGTTCTGTTCAAATTTTTCTTTGTCTTCTAGTTGTCTTGTTAGACCTCATGTGTCTAGGAATGGACCCTTTTATTCTAGGGTCTCCTGTTTGTTGGTGTGTCATTCTTCATGGCTTTTTATGGTCCTTTGTGTTCATATATAGCATCTGTAAGGTCTTCTCTTTCACGTCTGGTGTTATTTATTTGAGTCTTCTCTTTCTTTGTTGATTAACTAAATGTTTGAAAATTTTATCATTACGAAAAGTCAGTTCTTACTTTTGTTGCTCTTTTCTGTTGTCTTTCTAATGTGTGTTTCATTTATTGCTGCTCTGAGATTGGTTATTTCCTTCCTTCTACTAATCTTGGCCTTAGTTTGCTCCTTTTGCAGTTTCTTGAGGTTGTTTATTTTTTATCTTTCTTTTCTCTTAATTTAGGCATCTGGAAACTGCAAATAGAAAGAAATCATATACCATATATACAAAGCAATGAACTGAGGTATGCCTCTAAAATTCATATGTTTAACTTCTGACTCCCAGAATGTAAGAATGTAATTGTATTTGGAGATGTAGCCTTTAAGGTGTAATTATGTTAAAAGAGGGTCCTTAGGTGTGCTTGAGTCAATATGACTGCTATCCTTATAAGAACAGAAGACTAGAACCCACAGGATATGCCAGGAACATTCTGGCACAGAGGGATATCCCTTGAATGGGGAGCAAAATAATGGTCACTGAATACAAGCAGGGTGGCTTCAGAAGAAAGAAGTTCATCCTGCACTTGGACCTCAACCCTCAGAAGAGAACAAAAAGGTTTTCATTATTTAAGTCACAGCCATTGGTATTTTGGCAGTGCTAGCACACTAACACTGATTCAGATAAGACATGGAGTACTCAGCGATGATCTGAACCAAAGATCTTCATGACTTGTGTGGTGCTGAAACTATAACCATTGCTGAGACGGTTTTTAAAGATCTTTAAAATGGAGAAACATACCACATTTTTGTTGATAACAGCAGTGTTGTCTATAATGAGCTAGATTCAATGTCATTTTAAACCTTCCAGTGTTTTAGAAAATCATCAGCTGATTCTAATGTCTAGATGATGATAGCCTCATGTAGTTCTTACTAAATGCTATGATGATTCACAAAATAACGTGGAAGAGGATCGGATCTGAGAAACAATTCCATGATGAGTATGGAGTGTCAGCTGAAGCTTTCAGATGGCAGAAGTAATCAAATGGATGGGTTGTGTCACCCAGCAGCCCAAGAGAGGCAGCAATTTGGAGAAAAACAATGAGAGAAATGTGCCCTCCTAAAAATAAAGAGAGCATTATGGCATCAGGCTTGGAGACTAGACCCCATGTATCTCACTCTGGAGAAAAATGTAAGCTTCATTATGATACTGCTCCCAGAAGGAGTAACCAAAGTGGGTGGTCAAAGGCACCATGGACACCCCAGGAGAAAGGCTGCCTACATTAGAAATGAAGTGCTTGTGGGAAGCTCTGCTTGGCCTCCATGGTCATTAGTGACTATCTGAAAGGAGGAAGTATTCTCACTGGAGGCAGCTTGAATCTAGGGAGAAGGTGAAGGAGACTCTTGGGACACATGTTGGCTTGAGGAGTTAAACAAAAGCCATATCACTGACTCTAGTGAGAGAAGTCCTCTCAATAACCTTCCTAATGAAGTGAAATAATTTCATTTGATTCAGTAAGAAAATTATACTAAATTTAAATTGTTGCATTCTATAAAGCTATTGAGTAGTCAAGATTCAATAGTCACATTCATATACAAATTAATTAAAGAGTTGGTGGAAGCTTGTTCTCAGGAGACCCAGTGAACTCATATTTTGTCACTGGAAGAAAGGATGGTGTCAGCTCTAGTGTCTGGCATGCGAGTTGAGTTGAGGGCAGGGTCTTCAAGGTTTTAGAGCCTAAAGAGAGGATTGATGGCCAGCTGAAATCTGACTCACAGGTAGAAACACCTTTCTGTCTATAAGGTTTGTTTGTGATGCCGTAAAAATCATGCTCTTTCTTGGGGAATGAATGACCTGCAGCATAGGGTGATTTGGACACTTTTGCTCCTGTAGAACATGGGGACTGTGGAAAAGACACAGACACTGACAAGCAGCGGCAGTTCTCAGTCTTGTGGTGAGTGAACAAAAGGGGTGTAGACAATATCCGCAATAATTTCAGATACTTGGCTATTTCAGTTTTGCTTCCATCTCTCCTGAAGTTATTCTGACAACTGAAAGTATTCAGGAAAGCAGTTTTTTTATGTGACTGGTATGTGTGGTGTGTATGTGTGTGGTGTATGGGCTTATGTGTTATTTGCAGTGTATTTTGTGTGTGTATGGTGTATATCTCTGTGTGTGGTGTGTGGTATGTGTGTGTTGTCTATGGTAAGTGCATTATGTGTCTGTATGTGTTGGTATGTGTGAAAAATTGGTGTGTGTATTCTGTGTATGTGTGTGTGCTAGGTGTGTGTGGTATATATCTGTATGTGTCTTCTGTGTGTGTAGTTTGAGACGATTCTAGTTGGTTTTCAATATTAGCATCTCATCTTTTTAAACTCAAAAACCAAAATAATTTGCAGTTCACCATCTTATTTTCTCTGATGCTCCCTCTTATATATTAACCTCCGCCACTTCTAATGAAAAATGGATCTAATGTACAACATTGTTTCTCTGTAAGATACTCTCTTCTAAGCAATATATTCGATTTTGTGCTATTAATTCCTTTAAATAAAAATAAAAATGCAAAATAAAAATGGAGGCAAATTATGAAACAAGTGTATTTTTGTAAGTGATGTTGGTAGAGATGGTTTTCCTGGCTAAAGTACATAGTACTGATATAAACTTACATTTTGTTGATAGATATTTTAAATTATATGGTTTCGTATAAATATTTTATATTAGAATGTGACTATTTTTCAATGAGCACACTAATATTAGTTCTAAGCCATGTTTATAATATTATGAAAATTAACAATATTAGCTCTTTTGGTTGTGTAAATTTTAGCTACTCAAAATAGAGTTATAATATTAAACTCTAAGATTTAATAAAAGTGTTACCAATTTTTATTGTGAAGCTAATAGTTACAGTTACTAGTGGTAAACCCAGTAGTTATGGCATACAACAGTTAAAGAGAATGTTGCTTTATTAATGAAATTCTATGCTCACAAGCCCCATGGATGCTCTAGCCTGCGTGTCTTAGAATCATAGCTTAATGAGAGAAGCACAGATTTTTATCAAACCTGACGAACCATCTCACTGACAGCTGCAGAATCTACACACCCAATTGCTGGGCAGACTGATGCTAGTTATCAGCTGAGAGAAGGGAAAGAGGTGGGTTCCCAGGAGGTGGGTTCCAGGGGCAGGAATGTCCTGCTGTGAGTGGTTTCATCCCTGCAGAGTGACTCTGAGTTCTGGGAGGGAAGTTACTGACTGTGTGCTGGGTAAGAGGAGTCTGGCCAGGCAGTCTCAATGGGAGGAGGTGACAGCAGCCTGTGCCTGTGGATGCCACTGTGCCTCAGAGTGCTCATCACATTTGTGGAGGTTTCCACAGGACACCACAAGTCACCTACGGATATTAAAGAAGCAAAAATTTTCTCTTATATTGAGCCTTAACTGACAATGCCAACAAAGTTTGAAACTTGTAAATGTGAGTATTTTGGTTTGTAAATGTCCTATGTCCCCCTGGTGCTTACAAACAAGTGAAGCGAATGGTATCACATTGGTTATCTGAAACCTGTCTTTGCACAGCAGGGAGCCTATCATCTGAGGACATGAAGAACCACAGTTGGACATGGGAATTCATTCTGGTAACCCTGACACATAGCCAGTCACCGACACTGCTCCTGTTGCTGCTCTACCTGGTGACTGTAGTGGAGAATTCTGTTGTCATTCTTCTCACCGTCATGGACCAGCGACTCCACAGCCCCATGTACTTTTTCCTCAGACATCTGTCCCTCTTAGACCTGTGTCTCATTTCTGCCACTGTCCCCAAGTCTGTCCTCAACTCTGTCACCCAAATGGAAACCATATCCCTCGGGGCATGTGCCTGTCAGCTTTGCCTGGTGGTCCTGATGGCAGGCACAGAGCTCGGTGTCCTCACTTTTATGTCCTATGACTGCTGTGTTGCCATCTGCTGCCCCCTGCATTATGGGGTTATCATGAGCAAAGAAGCTTGTGCCCAGCTGATGGCTGCATCCTGGCTCTGCGGAGGGGCCTTGGAGATTTTGGACTCAGCAGGGATCTTCTCTCTGGATTTCTGCGACTCCAATAAGGTGCATCAGTTTTTTTGTGATGTCCCTGCCTTGCTGAGGCTGGTTTGTTCAGAAGAGCATACTCTGATTGGCACAAGTATGGGTATCGGGCTGTGCTACACCCTGTCATGCCTGATCTGCATCGTGAGCTCCTATGCACACATATTCTCCATGATGCTGAAGTTCCCCTCCAAGTAAAGCTGGGCCAAGGCCTTTTCTACCTGCCTGCCCCACTTGGCCGTGGTGGGCATCTTCCTCCTCACAGGTGTTGTCGCCCATCTGACTCCAGTCTTTCATGGGCTGTCCCCTCGAAACCTGCAGGTATCTGTGTTCTACTCCGTGTTGCCCCCAGTCCTGAAACCCATCATCTACTGTCTGAGGAACAAGGACATCCACTCAGCTCTAGAGAAATTGCTGTGCCATGTTAACAGGGCAGTGAGGAGCGATGACTAAATTGAAGATAGAAAGCGTGTTTTCTATTCCATTCCTCCAGTAAGTAGCTGTTTGAAATGATTTGTGTTTGAGACGATGTATCATAGGATCTAGTTGGTACCAAGTCATCCACTCCAATGGAGTCCTTGCTTTGACTCCTCCACATTAGGTCTCTTGACTATAACAATTGTGAAACCTCCCTCCTGCTCCTGGGATGACTTTGAAGCTCCTGTTGAGCCCCAGATACATGGAATTTTTTGAGTTCTTATTCCTCCCACACTAAAACCTTCTTAACATGTATTTAAGAATGTTTTAATATCCAAATTTTTCACCTTTCTTTTATTTATTTAGCTTCCTCTATAACTTTATGCTTTCACTATGTGTCAAAAATAATTTTGAAATGATAAGATTTGGTTTAAAATATACTTGATTTTATCACAAATGCACTTATTTGATCAGCATAAGTTTAATTATGGTTTTTATGTGATCACATTTTTAAGAAGTTGGTTTTTGCACACATTTGTTTATAATGATAAAATTCATATTTTTTGTTCCAATATGTCTATCTTTATTAAAACGTCCTTCTAGGTTAATCCATGTTGCCCATGTTGGCAGGATTTCATCATTTTTATAGTTGAATCATATTCCATTGTGCATATACCACATCTTTTTGAAACGCACATCCATAGATGGGCACTTAGAGCGTGTTTCCAAGTTTTCACCTTTGTAAATAATGATACAATGAACAGGAGACCACATATAGCTTCAAGTGTATTGTTTTAGGTATAAGAAGGCAGAAGGAGACGGACTAATAGTGTATGATTTCACTTATGTGTGGAAGACAAGAAACAAGGCATATAAATGAAACAAAATAATAAAACCTCTTATCTTTAGATAGCAGTTTGGTGTCACCACAGAGTAATGTGGCCGAGGGTGAATAAAACTCTTGAAGGGTCTCAATTTTGTGTTGAGGAATGGGAATAAGACTTTAGGAAGGGAACACGGCATATTGCATACAGGTGTTTGCTTATAAATTCTGCATACCTAAAGCCTATAAGATGTTATAAAAACAAAGCCACTTTGGCAAAATAAAAATTAAAACCTTCCTTTCTTCCTGTTGTTGATTTTAGACTTGAGCTGATTTTATTTATGGTGTGTCAGAATTTATGAAAGTAATGCTGGTACTGATTCCCACCTTCAATGTCTCCCACACCCCACTTTCCCAATGTCAATATCATATTGAATTTCTAATCGCCTAAATAAGCAGAGCAATTTCCACTCCACAGAACATAGTCCTGCAGCCTTATTCACTGTTCAGTGGGTTCTCTGTATGCTCTTTTCAATTGTAAAAGCATTTTATTATTTTAGATAATGTAAGCAAATGATTAAAAATGAAATAGTTACAAAAGTGTGTGTGGTAAAAATTCTCCCTCCCAGAACTTTGCTTCCAAGAATCCAACTAATTCTGCTTCTCGGAGGAAACAAATTTCTCATGTCTCACCTATCATTTGTAAGATTTTTACATGTGTACCTGTAAATATTGTATATATTTGTGCATATTTATATATGTGCATATCTATAAATTTA
>RJWH01010555.1:0-16174 GCA_004363575.1 Solenodon paradoxus
TCCCCTTCTCTCCCACTCCCCTCCCCTCCCCTTCCCTCGCCTTGATTCTACACATCACATATTTCCATTCAGGCAAACTATTGAGTATATATCTATTCTAAATTTCATTTGCTACTCTCTGGCACCTCAGCTCCTTGGTATCTCTCCTTTGGTATCTCCTCTTTCATTTTCAGAGTAATCATCAAGTTTGGATGTTTATTTTCAATACAGAAATACTCTTACTTTATGCAACTTTCCATTCTACACTTTCAAGAGGCGGGGTGCAGGGTGTGGGGGTCTTTTGTGTCTTCTACCCTGAATACATTTGCAATCTTTTGTCTCTTTTTCTTAAGGCAGTTCCATGGCACCCCATGTCTGCTGATGTTTGCAAAGGCTGCAGAATTAAAGCTCCATAATTAGGAATACTATGAAAAAGGTTTTTGACAACTTTTGGTGGTATTTAATTCAAATTAAACTCCTCTCATTCAAAATAATAAGCATAATGTTACTTATTATGTAACTGAGATGGCCAAGCAGATGTTTTTCCTCCTGGCCCCTTTGTGGGATTAATACACACAGAAGCCCGGCAGGAGGGCCTGTGCCCACCCTGGGGTTGGAAGAGAGTTGAGCCACAGGTAGGAGGGTTACTCTGGGCTACTCTGTCCAGTGTGGGAGCCAGTAACCACGCGAGGGCATTTAAACTTAAATCGGTCAATAGGGAATGGGATTGAAAAGTTTCTCTGTCACTTTGGCTATAATTCATGTGCCCCACAGTCACATGTGGCTGTTGAGTGAAGAGCACGGCATGGAGTATCTCTGCCACTGAGAAAGTTCTACTGGACAGTGCTGCCAACCACAGAAGCACTAAAGCAGAGCTAGGATATTTGTGTGGATTCCTCTGTCAATTGGAAGGATGCCATAAATTTCTCTTAATGGATGGAGAGCCACAGTCAAGAGACCGCATCATCAGGTGGCTGGGAGTTGAGTACTGTGCAATTAGCTAGAGCTGTGCTTCACAAATTTCTTCTTCTTCTTTTTTTTTTTCAAGGAAAGGTGCAGGCAGGGATGAAGGAGAGCAGGCAGGCAGGCCCACTGAGAAGAGAGAGAGAAGCGTTTTTTTTATGTTATTTAGTTGTTTGTTTTGGTTGTCCCCTGTCCCCACCCTGTCCTGTCCTGGTGATCGAACCGGGCCCTTGGGATGTCTGTGGGGTACACCCACTGGAGGCTGCAGACTCACTGACTAAGCCACCGTGGTGCTACACTTTTCAGATTTTAAATGTGTGTACATCAGCCCTGTGCGGGGACTGACTCTGGAGGAACGGTCTGAATGAGTCACCATTACTGACTCCCACATGATACCGCTGCCACTCGGGGTGGGGGGCGCCCGGACTTGGAGTTTTGTTGATTTACAGCATGATTCTCAATCTTGGCTACACATCATCACCTGGGAAAGTTTAAAAACTACTGATGCCTGGATTTCACCCACAGAGATTCCGATTTAATTTGTCTGAGGTCCCGTGTGGGCCTGGAAGTTTTTAAAGAGCTCGAGTTATTAAAATCGGGGTGCCATTGACAGCAATATAGCTTGTCTATTAAGTGTGAGGACCGGAAGCACTGACTCCCCGAGAGGTTTGTTAGAAAGACAGAGTCTCAGGCCCAAACGTCAGCCTCCTGACTCAGTGGGCATTTCAACACACTCCCCAGGTAATTTCATGAACATTTAAGTGAGAACTACTGTACTGTACTAGTAGCCTTTTACAGTAATAATTTATTGATTATGTATATGTGACGTCAAGAAATTCTTTAAAGTAACAAGTTCCTACGAATATTGGGACACAGAACTTAGCCCCTACTTATGCCAATTATGAAAATGTCATTAGTCTGTCATTGCAGACACGCACTTGGTGGTTTCTCCACTTGGCTAGTACCAGAAGGAACCAGTCACCGCAGCAGAGCAGAAACTGTGAACTTGCAAGTCTCAAGTAGAAGGTCAAGAGTAATTAGATTTTAAAGGAACTAGTTCCACATGTCTGCATAAAGTTTATTACCCAAGAGAAAGTGCTATTCCCTTTTGGGGTAAATGCCTTTCGATTTTAAAACTCAGTACACTTCTAATTCCTCACCAGAGATGTAAAACAGATGTATTCCTAACTGATGGAACTTTTCATTATGTAACACTAAAATACCAAGGGGCGGGTCAGAGGGACTATAATCTGGTGACAAAGTGAGTTATTAAGCTTTTGGTTTCTTACTGTCTTTCCTTGTAGTATTTTAGGGGGAACAGTGTCACATTATGATTCTAATGTAAACAGGCCTACTATGTGAGGCCTTGGAAGCTGTGCTTCTCAAAATGGAACGTGGTAGGTAGGATCACTTGCAGAGCTTGTTAAAAATGCTATCTTGGAAACCTAAGTGTGGGCTGGGGCTTGGACTGAACGTCTGACCATACACCTGTTGGGATACTACCAGTCCTTCCACCTACTTGGATCAGCAAAGGGCTAGATACCCTTGTACCACACCACACCTTTTCCTAAACTTTGATACCAGTCTCAATGATTTGAAAAATCAAGTGATCTGGTGTAAACAAGAAGGAGGGTTTTGTTGAATGTGCTGATTGGCTGAGGTGAGTCATGTGAAAAAGAGACATCATAGGTCAAAATGATTTACAGACTCATTAATGGAAAGCTAATGGGGAAATCAAGTCATTTAAGGCAAAAGCAAAATTGTATCACAAGTACCTCAGATGACTAGGAGGGCAAACATTTCAAAATGTTGCAAGCTGCTGTGTGCTTGAAGTAGCAATTTACATGCATAATTAGGTGCAATCAACAGTTTTGAAATGTAATATATTTTCTGAGCCCATATTTACTTATGACAGATGCCAAAAAAATTCCGTGTCCCTAAAAAAATTGAAGGACAGAGAAAAGAGGAGAAAAAAAATTGCCTTTAACAATACAAATCTTTATCAGCATCTGCCTAAATGTAGAACAAATTTTGTTGAAGTATTGTATCGTTATTTTGGTTTAATCTTCATTTAAGCCTTTATGGAAATCCACAGACACATTTTGGAAGTAACAGGCATGAAAGAAGAATCGCTTAAGAGTCACCTATCCCAGTTCCTGTCAGAACTGACATGTAATTTTAATTTCTACATAGTAGAAGAAAAATCTGTCAAATTTAAAACATTATTGCACAAAACACCATTGACTTCCTTCCTACTTACAGGAAGGCCTTCATTCTTGGAGGATACCAAATATCTTTTGGAATAATGTAGGTGGAAAGATAAATCAAACTGGAAATCTCTTCTTCCTAAATCAAGGTTCTTGCATGCTCGTGGTGAATGTGCATCAGTTTATCTTTGGGACGAGAGAACAGCGATGACTGTGAGTGAGTGTTCACTAGGCAGGAAGTGGCTCTGCTAAGCACTTTACACAGATAATCTCATTTACCATGATAAAAACACTAGAAAAATTGATTTATTACAATGTCCTGGAGGGGAAAGGGAGAGCAAGTAACTTCTTTAAAGGCTCAAAGCCTTATTTTCTTGACTGGCACGTTACAACATCAAGAGTGATCATATCCTTTAAAAAGGACAGGGAACCTCAGACCCAAGCAAGCCCATTTCATTGCGAACCACTTTCCCATGTAGAAAAGGAGCTTGAAATCTTAGTTTTTAGAAATTTTGGCGGAAAGGGGAAACTATCCTTCGACTCTCAAACTTTTTTGCTTTCCAAAAGTATTTTCGCACGGCATATCCAGATTGGCTGTCTACCAGGCCTAAAGTGACAGCTTCTGTCACAGTGGAGGCGGAGATTAAGAGACTGGATTGAAGGCGAAGACCTAACGGTTGGGTTCCTGTGTAAGTGCATCCCCTGGGACTGGTGACTTGAGAAGTAAAAGTTGTTTTTAAGTGAGTGCAAAGCAGTCCCGAGAAGAACCGTGAAATTGCCTGGTGTCGTTAGGCAAGCGTGATCTGGGACGCATCCTCTGACGGGAACGCACCCCGTGCAGGGACCGTCCGGGCATCTGCCGACCCACGCGGGGGCACGATGGAACTCGGCCCTCCTGAAGATCCAGCCGGGTCTTACTGAGCCCTGCTCGTCTCCCCGGCTGCCGGAAGGGCCCCGCTGGAGGCGCAGAGCTGCCGGAACAGTTCCCGCGAAGTTGTGAGCTGCTCCCCGCGACCCAGTCGGGTTAAATTTAGCAGTCAGCCGGGTCACCTGACACGTGGCGAGCCCCGCTGTAAGAACGTCCAAGCCTTCGCTTGTCATCTCGAGCGGGCCCCGTGCGCAGACGCCGCTCGCCCCCTGGCCTGGCCCGGGTCACCGCCGCGCCTCCAGACCCGCCCGGCTGGGACCGCCCCTCCGACCCCGTGGAGCGCGCCCCGCGCCGGCCGCCCCTCGCCGCTCCCTCCGCCTCCGCCGCCGGCCTTGACGCCAAACTCCGCGCGCGGCGAGGCTCGCGTGCCCGCCGTCCGCGCGGGGCCCCACCCCTTCCCGGCTCCCCGGCGGCCGCGCCGCGGGCGAGGGCAGGTCGCTCTCCTGCCGGGAACGGCCGCCGGCGTCTCCGCGGCGCCCCAGCCTCGCGTGCGGGCGGCGGGGCTCGCCACGCACCCGGCGCCCGGAGCCGCCCGAGCCGCGCCCGGCCGCGGGAGGAGGGCGGCGCAGGGGCCGGGCCGCGCGGGCGGGGGCGCCCGGCTCGGGGCGCGCCGGCCCCGGCCCCGCCGCCCGCCGCCCGTCCTGGTCGCCGCGGGCAGCGCTCGCTCCGCCCGCCTCGCAGACTCCCGTGCGATGGGGAGCGGGCCCAGGTGAGGGGCCGCGCCGCTCAGCCGGCGGGCTGGCGGGCGGGCGGGGTGGGGCGGCTGACACCTGCCCGTCCCCGCAGCTGCCGCTCCCTCCCGGCGCCGCCCGGCCGCGGCGGGGCTCGCCCGCAACTTTGTTCGGAAGGTGGCCGCGGGGGGCAGCGCCGAGGGGCCGCCGGAGGGGCCGGAGCGAGGGTCCCCGAGCGGCCCCGGGGCTGGGCGCGCTGCTGGGAGGAGGCGCCGCCGCTGCCGCCGCCGCCGCCGCCGCCGCCGGGATGCGCTCTGCGCTCTGCCTGGCGGGACTGCCGGGGGCGCCTGAAGGCCACCGCTCCAAGGACGCGCGGCCGCCCGCCCCCGGCGCTGCCCGGCCAGACGCCGCCGGCGCCCGAGCCGAGCGGGCGAGCGGAGCCCCGGGGAGCGCGGGCGCGGGTGGCGGCGGGAGGGCGCGCGGGAGGCTGCCCCTCCCCGGCGAGCCCGACGCGCCGCGGGCCGCGGAGGAACCCGGGCGCCGGCGCCAAGTCCCTGCTCCGCTTTTGTCTTGCCCTCCAGTGAATGGGAAGATGGAGATGGATGTTGAGGGAGTTTCTCCGCGCCCGGAGCCCATCCCCCGCTCCCAGGGGACTGGCGGAGCCTGCCAGGCGCCGCCACCGCCGCCCCAGCCCCAGCCCCCGCCGCCGCCGCCGCCGCCCCAGCCGGCTCAGGATGAACTGCCCGGCGACGGTGCCGGCGCCGAGGACAGCGACGATCCCGAGGCGAGACCCAGCCGCGAGAAGGGCGAGAGCAAGGTAGGTCCGCCGCGCTGGCGCTGTGACACCTTTGGAACAAAACGGGGAGCGCTAGTAGTGGCTGTCACTTTAACCCCTCCGCTCCCCGCAGCCTTCCCGGCGTGAGTGGCGGCGCGGGTGCAGCTGTGGCGAAGGCGCGAGGTGTGCGGGGATCGATGGGCGAGTGACTTTCGAACGGGAAGGCGTGTGCGGAAGTCCGTCCGGTGTCGGCGTTCCGCGGCGGGTGCAGAGAAAAGTCTTCGGGCGCAGGCGATGTAGTGCCCAGGGCCGCGCACGGCTCCGCGCAGAGCCGAGAGAGACCTCTGCTTGCCCGCGCGGGGCCGAGGCTCGTGTGATGATCTAGGGCAAGGGGAAGCATATGTCTTCAGGAGCTGCCAAGTGGCTTCCCAGACTCCTTGGAGCGAGGTGACATCAACCTAAAGATGATAACAATGGGAGCGCGAAGTTTGGCTCCTTTGCCGAATGGGGAGCCCGGCTTCACCCAGCTCTGAGCTGGAGAGCCTGCTCTTCACCTGCACCCGCCCACCTAGGAGGGCAGGGCCGTGTGCCGGCAGCACGTGAGCCCTGCACACCCCGGCCCTGATGTGTCATTTAGACCCTGGTTTCTGCCCCTCACGGTGGAGGCAGGGGCCCTCCAGTTGGATTTCGCTCAGAAATGGCTCAGGTGCCAGTCTCTGCTGCTGCTGTTTCTTCTGCTGAGAAAATGGTAACAGAGGAGCCGGCAGAGGAAGGGGGTCTGGGTGCACTTATCAGGGCGTGTTTAGTACGGCTTTGTCTGGGAGCACAGTCCTCTTGCACATCCACATGGTCTTGAGTGGTGTGGAAGCTGGTGGTGTCTCCTGGCATCTGTAGAAAGTGGACACATGCATTTGTTGACACATTTGGAAACTGGCTGCTGATGTTGGGAGAAAGTTGGTTAACACATCCGACTGTTGGTACCAGAGAAAGGGCAGTTAATACACTTTCTCACTTTGGCTCACTGAAGAAAGTGCCCAGGAAAATAGGCACTTCTGGTTGCAACTGGATTGCATGTCATGATGTGCGCCTTGCAGATTGCCCTGGCTTCTCTTGGACCTTTCTGGTGGTCTTTGTAGATCTAAGAATTCAAAACATGTTGGGATCACATGGAGTGGTGGTGGTGGGTATTTGGAGACGGCCTCGCTAAACAAGTTGGTGTCTGCAAATGTTCAAAATGATCTTGCATGTTGAAACGGGGCTAAGAATTGAGATAGTTGTTTGTCTACCAAAATCAATATTGTAATTCAAATGGCAGCCGAGCAAGGAACTGGGATTGGAACACACTGTAGGCCTGGACGGGGTGCCTTACAAATGCACACAAGATTTACATTGTGAAAACTGTGATGCATTTTCATATTCTAATCTCTCCAGCTTTCCAGGTGCTCCTGATTTCATGAATATGTATTCGGTCACAACTGCATATTTACTACTTTCAACGACTGTTCCGTTTTATGAAATAACCATCACTGAGGATCGTATGACCTAATGGATCTTTAAGTCTCTTTTGCCAAATGGGTCTGGGGAATAATTAAAATATACAGCCAATGCTGCCATTTCCATGTTGTGGGTTCATATGCCCTGAAGCACCAGAAATTCCTGCCATCAGCAAAAATCTGTGCTTATTTGTTTCCCTTTGATGTGCCATGCAGACGGTCTCATGTTCCACCGTGGTGAGGAATAAAGAAGGCGAAGCACTCCCAGTATTACAGCAGGTGAACCGACGACTGAAAGCGGGTTGATTACATTTCGTTAATTAGCATGTTCAGATAATTGAGTATTCCGCTGATGTGATTTGCTTTATGTTTGTCTGCAATTTCTTGAGGTGGAAACAAAATACTACTTTTTTCCCTCCAGGTGTTTGCCCTAAAAAATTTTGTTCCATCCTTCTCTGAACCCAGAAATCAGCTGTGTTAACCCTTTACTTGTCTCTGCCGTGCCTCTATTACTGGTTCTTCCAAGTCTTTGAGGCTAGCTGGTGTGTTTCAAACTTGAACTCTTTCTGTCCTTGCTGGATACCAGGGCAAGCTAACAATGAATTTTTGTTTGCAAATTCTGGTTTCCTTAGTGGGAAGGCCTTTGGGAGTCTGACCACATTGTTTTACTAAAATATGAATGGAAGATAAACGGACGCTGAAATGGATTGTGGGTGTGCTAAGTTCTGGGTGAGGTGGGAGGTTATCCTAGTAGGATTTAAAAATAGTAACTTGCGCTTGTGCTGTATTAGGCTATTACATTGTTTCCAGTGCATTCGGGAGAGGTATAAAATATGAATTTTGAGTATCTTTTTATCTTAAATTTCCCTCAAGCCAGGGTACTGTAATAAGGATGTCATTGGATAAACAACCCCCAAATACAGAGTTAGGGGAGTAGTGACATTTTGTTCAGATTTCGGTCAGCGTCACAATTTATCTTCTCATGAATTGACCCCAGTGTCTTACTGGAAAATAAATCGGGGGTTAGTGCCAGATAGGCTTTATCTTCTCAATTGCAGGTTCACGGTCTCATCTCAGAAAATCTAAATCCACCAGCTCTTCGTCCTCTGTGGCTTACAGCAGGTTTATAGGAAACACTTGCAAAAAGCAGTCTCCTCTCCTGGCAATGACATCCAAAGACATGATGGTAGTGCCTTTGGTGACCCTACTGAGCTGTTTCCTCACACATTCCCTCAAGAATTCCTTCCTTATCCCTGAACATAGTTTCGCTAAACTGGACAAAACTCTTTCTCTGGTTTGACAGGTGTAGATTAAATCGCCATTATCCTTGAGTAAGTGACCTTCAAACCCTTGTCAGTGCTCTTGGTTCTGGATTTGATTGTCCTCAAACATTTCTTGCAGAATTTTCCATAGACCTCAGATACTCCATTCTTAAAAAACCCCTTTGAAATGCTTTGTATCTGCTGTATAACTCTTGGATAACTATTTCTGAAACTTCTCTCTGGGAAAGTTAAAAACAACTTCCCTGTGTTGAAGAGTATTGAGGGTACCAGTATCTTTCTCCATTTATGCCACCATGTAACTAAGACAAAGGTGTGAGTGCTCCTTGGCTCCAGGTGAATATGATTCTTCTCTGCTTTAGTTTCACCTTTTTCTTATGTTCTTCCTTTTTCTCTTCCCTTCTTTCTCATGCGTGCACATACACACATACGCCACTTACCATAATGCTTTTTTTATGGAAGTATCCTGTGTGTGGTAACATGACCAAACTCTCTTCTCATTCAACTCTTATTATAGCCTGGTTTTGTAAGCTCTGTCTTTGAGATTTGGACAAGAAACGCACTCGACTGTACTTGAGCCTAGATTCTCACCTCCACTGCGTTCCACCAGTAATGCTGTCCTAAACCACAAATCTTACAGAGGATTTGGAGGAATTCTCTTTCCCAATCTGTGTAGTCCATTCTTAAAGCCATTTATTTTGAAATAATATTTCACTTTATAGAAGAGTTACAAAGATAAGCAGAGTTCCCATGTGTCTTTCACCCAGCCTCCCCCGTTAGCATCCTGTATAAGCCTGAAATGTATATCATAATAAATAATAGGATAATAGTGTGGCCTAAACCTGACCAGTCAATTTTTGTTGCATGACGTAACATGTGGATGTTTCCCATTCTGTCCTTCTAGGATTTAAGACTCTGTGAGAGGGTATTTAAGAGTCACATTCAATTTCAGGTGGACTGTGCCTTCTTGTTTTCTGATGGGTAGGAGCAGCTTACAAAGTACAAGTGTTGAGGCCTCAGAGGCTGTACATCAAGCAGCAGGGAGCCCTGTGGGAACTTCCTTCGGCAACACTCTTGAGTGCTATTAACTTATGGGTAATGATAGTTTTCTTTTTATTTTATCCTGAAAAACATCCCTGCTCCAGGTAAGATCCTTGGAGGACAGCAGAGCCTCAAGTGGCAAGTTGAGGAAGAAAGGCGATTGATAAACTCGAGATAGTGCACTTTGATGCCCGACCCCTGGAGTGCCTGCTCCTGATGTGGAAATGAATGGTTTTTTGCCTCGTGTGGCCAGGTGGACTTGCTTTCTGGCCCAGAAGCAGAAACTTGCTCACATTAGTCTGTATGGCATACTGGTTAAGAGTGTTGGCTTTCTGATGACAAGTGAAATCAGAAAGACCTGCATTTGATCATGGCTGTGTCTTTCACTAGTTGTTAACCTGAGACAAGATCCTAACTTTTCCTAACCTCATTCTTTTCATCTGTAAAATAGGAGTAGGGATCTTGTCTGCTAATTTTAGGGGTGTGTTGAATGAATGAGATCAACCATACAAAGTTTTTGATTCAACTCTACGTAGATGCTGGCTGCGGAGTAACTGCGGTCACTGTGATGATGATTATCACTGCTGTGACCCAGGCTCTGAAAGGAGGATGAGTCGAGATTCCATGCTCACCTAAAATTTTCTGCTTCCTAGATGTGAGGGGCTGGAAATGACGCCGACAAAACAGTCAAACCGAGGCAGTGCTCGTGTGACCAGATTCTGTCCTGTGGACTTTGAGATGTGTCAAGGCTTTTCCCGGTAGATGGGAAGCTAGGAAGGAGTTACCCTGTCTTGTCAGTGGACTGCTGTTCTCTCATCAGGAAAACCAAGGAGAACCAGGATGGAAGACCCCCGTATCCCAGCCCAGGCCCCCAGACGTACACACAGACATTAATAGAGCAAATGAGTCGCCCTGATTTGCACGCTGCGTTTCTGGCTTCTTGGGAGGAGAAGGTAGTACATTTTAAGACTTAAAAACAGTTTGACCTAAAAAGTTGTTTCCGTCAGAATTTATTGGTTGTAAGCAATAGAAGCAGATTTTTATTTGAGCAAAAAGGCATTTTATTAGAAGATTGTAAGTTAATCACAGAATCAAAGGAAAAAAATTGTTAGGTTTTCTTTTTTTCTGTTTTTGCAAGTACAGTCAGAAGATCTAAGTAGTAGAATGAGTCTCGGGAGGGTATTGATGCGAGAGGAGTAAGTGCCAACCTTTTTAAAATTTTTCCCCTTTGTGTCCTGATCAAGAGTCAGACCCCACGGCAAGGTTATCTAATTGGTCTTGCTTGGATCAGATATCTACTTCCTGGTCAGGAAGGGGAGCACCCTCACTGAAGGTTCTGGCAAATTGCAGCCTCCAGTGGAGGTGTAGTTTTCAGGGGGAAATGCCAGAATGCTGGGACCTGACTCAGGAGAGGGGACATTAGGGAGCAAAACAAGTCTAACTTCTCTTTCACAGAGAGGGGAGGGGAGGGACGGGCAAGAAGGGGGAGTTGGGCGAGGTCAGGACGAGGGAAAAAGAAATAGAGGAAAAGAAAGACAGAACCAGACACAGACAGTGAGCTTAGCCAAGAATCTTGAATAATTTTAGCATTCATTTCTGACATTTTAGAAGAAGGACTGTATTGGAAAATTATGTTATCTGTTACTTCCTTATGTATGCAGAGGGGAGAAGAGGATTTGCTCCTTATTCTTAGTAGCCACAAGAGACTCTTGGAATTAGGAAACGGTTGGAGCACACAGCTGACCAAGTCTGGTTTGCTCCCCTGCCACCACTTTTCCAGGTGAGAAAGTTGAGGCCCGAAGACAAGGGCTGTGTCCAAAGGTAGGGCTGCCACTCAAAGACCCTGTAACGTAGGACACTCGTCCAGATAGCGTGAGTCATGTTAAATCCCCCCTTTTTTGGAATTCTCACCCTCTCTACCTTCTGACACAGTCTCGTGAAACAATTGCAGTCTGCTTCAGAAGTTCAGAATTCTTAGTTTCTTCATTAATAAAATGAAATAGCGACACATTTCACGTCTCCCAAGCGGAGCATCTGAGAACAGATGTGATTGGGCCCTGGTGTTTTAAAATAGACCTTCCACGGTCCATCTTGTCCATTAGAATAAAGTAGATGAGCATTGTTTTGTGTGCCCCTAAATTGGAGCAAGTTCGTTTTCTGCTCAAATCTCCAAAGTTTTCCTCTGACCTTGAATCTATATGTTCAAGGTGATTTTTCTCCTCTATTTGGACCTTACATTCCACAGAAGGAGGCACTTTGGATGGTGTGTTTCTCGTTTTCAGGAGGAAAATGCGAGTGATCTGCTCATTTTGGGGGCACACATTCTTCCAGCCCATGCCTGGCACAGAGTGAGTTCAACAAGTAGGGTTGACAACCACTAATGCACTTTTTTTTTTGACTAAAAGTCTGTTGTTTGTTTTAGTTCATTTGTTTGCTTGATATTTCTAGCTACACATAGGAATGATATCGTACGATGCCCAATGTCTGTCTTCTTCCGGCTTATCTCACTAAGCATCATTCCCTCCAGGTCTCCCCATGTTCCTGCAAATAATAGGATTCCATCTTTTTTGATAGCTGTGTTTTATTTATATATTTGTGTATATATATATAGACACATGTATGTATATATGCTCATAAATATATACATATATAGAGTGATATGTATACATGTTGTGTAGATATATATGTATATCTCACATCTTTTTTATCTCCTCATCTGTCCATGTTCACTTAGGTTGCTTCCAGCTCTTGGCTGTTGTAAATAACACTGCAGTGAACATAGGGGTGCAGATACCTCTGTGAACTAATGTGGTGGTTTCAGGGTAAATCCCAGCAGAGGAATAACTGCACCATATGGGATAGCAGGCATTTAGTAAAAAAAAAGAAACCCAACAACTCCAAATCAGTGATTACAGAAGGAGAAAGGGGAGGATGCGTAGGCGCATGGGGTAAAGGGGATTAATTGCATAGTGTGGAAAAATGGAAACCGTCCCAAGGTGCGTGCATTAGATACAGATGCGGTTTTACGATGATGCATATTTTAAATCTATATAACGTTATAAGGCGTTGTTCCTTCAATACAGTTAATTAAAGAAAATAGAGATTACTTTGAATTCTGCCTGATACGTTCAGTTGACGTTTTATTAAGCGCTTCCTTAGACACTGGAATTTGCCAAATTGAAAAGAAGAATCCCGCAGTGTCATGGCAGAGGCACACAGACACACAGACCCTGGTGCCTGAGGGTGACAGGGACCATCAGAGGTGAGGACGTGGGTGCTGAGGGAAGGAGCAGCTCCCAACCTGTGTGGAAAGGAGCTGTTTCAGCAGGGTCCACAAGGGTGGGGAGTGCCAAGAGGACTGGCCCAGTCGGGAGCGTGTCAGCGTCTGGAATGCCAAAGAGAGAAAGAGTCAGAAGCTTCCGAGGGGTAGAGGTAACAGGGACCCGCGGGGAAGGTTTATCAGGAAGGCCAATGACGCAGCAGGAAGTGGGGACTCTGTCTCACAAAGGAGGTTCCCGCCTGTTCAACAGGAGGGTCCCAGACACGGGAGGGCCAGGGGCCAGTACATTTAGTAGAACACGAGGAGGCAGAAGTAGAATTAACTCCATTTTATTGTGTGACAGGAGAGGACATCACTCCACTTCCTCAGTAAAGGACACTTGCACACAAAAGAGCATTTTTCATATTTCATAAGGGACAGCCCGCAGCGACACACCTCACCCGGCCCTCAGCCCAGCCTCTCGTGTCCCTCCCTCCTGAGCCTCCGTGGCCACCGTCCTTCTTCTCTGTCCTCACCTCTCCGCCTCCGGGCGCTCCCTTCCACCATGGGGTGAGGGCTTGTGGACACCTGTGTGTCAAGCTGGAGCCCGGGAGACCGTGTCACTGAGATTATGTTCCTTTTCTCATGGGGACAGCTGTGGCAGAGTTGACATCAGCGTTGAGCAGTGCGGCAGTGGTGAGACAAGACTGTTGTTCTGTAAATAATGTTTAAAAATTCTGAAGTTCAGTCAGAAACATTACTTGGGCCGCTGCTCCATATTCCTTACGAGCGGGTCCTTTTAACACATTTTTAAAGGTAAAGTAATTGACCTGGGTTTGCTCCCTCGGGTGCAGGTCACACCCTATTCACAACATCTTGTGGCTGGGTCTGCCCTCTCCATTCTGTCCCAAGCTCCCACCTCCACCCCTCCCCACATTGGATATTCCTATTTTACAATCGTTTCTCTGTAAATAAGACTTATCGGCATAGACAAGCCATAAAAGTCACCCTTCTTAAGTATACAGTTCAGTGACTCTTGACAAATGCATATTCCTGTTTATCCATCACCCCCATCGAACAGAGAATTTCCCATACCCCCTGAAGATTTCCTCTGTGTGCCTCTGAGACAAGCCTCTCATGCTACCCAGGCCTATCCCCAAATTTCATATAAATGGAGTCAAATAGTATATAACCCTTTGTGTCTGATTACTTCTGCTTAACAAAATATATTTGATATTCATTTTGATGTGTGTGTCAGTACTTTATTTACTACATATTATTTATTTATTCATCTGTTGATAGATGTTTGGATCATTTACAGATAGTTGTTTTGTATGAGTAAAGTTCTTGTATATATTTGAGCGTGTGTGTAGGGGGCAGATTTTCTGTGTGGAGACTTTTATTTCTCTTATTCCTAGAACTGGAACTGCTGGGTCAGATAGCAAGTGTGTTTGGCTTGATAAGAGGCCTCCAACCTATTTTCCAAAGTGGCCCCACCATCCGCTCCGCCCGCCCCCCGTGGGTGCCTGGGAATTCTAGTTGTTCTGTATCCGTGCTGACATTTGCTGTTGTCAGTATTTGTAATTTTCGTCTTTCTGGTCTCAATGTGACTAGAATTTGTATTCCCCGATTAAGTAGTGTTGTTGAATATCTTTTCTTTATGCCTATTCACCACCCATGTGTATCTTGACTGAAAAGTCTATTCAAATCATGGGTCCACTAACAAATAAATGGGTGGTTTGTATTCTTATTATTGATAAAAATCTATGATTATCCTAGAAATGTGGTTTTCTGAAACCTTGCTGAAAGTTTGAGGGGATTACAAAGCAAGGGACACTTTGAGCTTCCTTCTTGGGGTCGTTGGTGAACTGACGCTTGTTGGACGTTTATCCTGTGTCAATCACGGACCCAGGTAGACTCACTTCGGGGGTTCCATGTGCTCCCGCAAAATAACTATCATTAGCCCCGAGGTCACACAGCTAATGTGGCAGAGGAAGAATTTAAACTGGAGTGAGTAAGTGACTCTTACTCTCTTCACTTGTCAGGCGTGACTCAAGACCTGGTCCCCCCAGCCTGCTAGTCAGCTCCCAGACAAGTGCTTGACTTGAAATCAGCCCTCCAGGGAAATGACACAGCAAGCATTGACGTGAAATCAGGACACTGGGCTTAAGGTGCTTGGAGTTTGAGTTCTGTCCTGAAAAGTCCCATCTGCTTTATAAGGTAGAAAAGCGGGAATCCTCCTGACAAGGGGAAGGTCGAGGGGTTCATTTCTCTCTCGGTGCTCAACGGTATCCATCTTCCTCAGCCACCCCTAGAGCTCGGGTTGGGAACCCCTGGGAGTCAAACTCAGTCCACACCCCAGCTTTGTGCCTTCAGACTGTGGGGACTTGGGACAGGCCATGTGGATGCCCTACTCTGGATTCTCTCTTCTCAGTGAGGATGATGCATTTGGCCCCCCGTCCACACTTGAACGCCACAAGGATTCACTTATGGGTAGAGTGACCAACTCATTCCGTCCCAGGAAACCAGGACAGCTGGCCACAGAATTGCGGAACACTTGTCAAGCATCTCGACCATGACAGGCTCTCCAGTATGACAGCTGTCACTGTTGAAAGTGCTTTGGGGCATTCCATCCTGCGTCTGGAAATGACTCATTGTATCTCAGAACTAATGAGGGCCTCTGAATGATTCCAGGTTCTTCAATTGACTTGAAAAATAGTTCAAAGCGAAGCCCTGGATTTGAGTTGGATGAATAGCCTGACATTTTTTTAATAAGTGGCTGCAGAACTTTCCAAGGCAGCTCCCGGAGGCCTCCATCCACGAAGCATGTTTTAGAAGGCTAGCTCGTGTCTCCCTGGCTGGAGAAGGGATGGCTCTGGGGGGAATAACCTCACCTGGATACATACGTTAAAAAAAAAAACGCCTGATAGGTTGAGTTTATGTCACTGGGATCAGAATCACTATTTCCCCAGGGGCTCTCAACTAGGAAGAAACTGCTTTTGTAGGGAAGATAGTGGGACTTGGGCGGTGTGCCTTTGATGCTTGACTCTGCCCCTTCTATCCCAGCTCTTAGATAAGCCACATTTTCTTTGAGCCAAGTGTGCAGTGGGCAACATTTTTATGTTTCTAAGAACTGTCTAAACTAGAAACGCAAATTCAGTAGTGGCCACGGACAAAACCTTTTTGGACGCTTACGCAGCTGAGTGTGTGCGCATCCACGTGCAAGTGTGTTTGGTTTGGTTGGATACACGAGTGCCCCTCCCTGGTTTTCTGTGAACATACTTAAGAAATTGTCAAAGTATAAGATCTCATGAAAGGGAAGGGTTCTGGGAGATAGAGTCCTGAGAAGCATCATGCTTCAGAAGGAAGGGTGCCCTCAGTGATCGGTGGTGGGTTCAGGTGTCTCAGAGGTCCCAGGGGCTGGTTTGGGGCTGCACTGCCCCTCCCTGGCATCCCTAACTCACCCCGATAGCTTATCTTCTTGCCCCTCTACCTCGGTTGCTCTTAGGTGACAGTAATACTTCTCTCTCTCTCCCTCTTTTTCTCCCCCTCCTCCCTCTTCCCTGTCTCTCTCCCCC
>RJWH01010556.1:0-16175 GCA_004363575.1 Solenodon paradoxus
AGCCCCGCTCCTCCTCCCAAGTCCGGGTCTTCAGCTAAGCTGCAGGTTGGAACCCCAGACATCACCTGGCACGCCACCTACCAGACACCTACCAGCACCTACCAACACTTCTCCTACCAGCACCCTTCTGGAGAGCCCATCACTTACTTCACGGCCACGCCCTGGCCTCGTGCGCCCAGCGGGTCCGACCCACCACGCGCACAACCCCTGGAGGCAGTGAGGACAGCAGCGCGATAACCAGGAGCGCGTAGGCGTTGAACCTGAAGCCGACAAGCTGCAATCCCGGTCAGGTGCCAGAAAGGGGAGGCCGGCGGGGCATCGCCAGGGGACAGAGCGCAGAGTCTACGGAGGCGCACAGCTGCCTGGACCACGCTGCGGACATGGAACCTCCACCGCCACCCGGGTGCAACCCCGACGACAATGGTAACTGCATCCTGGTTGTTAATGAGGGGGAAGAACTGCACCGTGAGGGACTGGAGTGGGACAGGTGCTTTGTCGAACTCTAGGAAACTTTCCCTGCAAGAGGCGAGTGACCCAGACACCGCTCCGATGGGGCTGCCGTCGCCCCTCAGGTCGCGCGACTGCGTATCGCTGTGACTCACGTAGCCTGGACTCCAACGCCCCAATCTCTTGCTCTCTTTGTCTCTCCAGGTAGGAAGTCTCCCAGGATCTCAGCCATTGTAACAAGACGCAACGAGGTGGATCTGCAGTCCCAACCTGAGAAGGGAGCAGCAAAAGGAGAAGGCCACCCAGACGCGAGAGCTCCGGACCCCGGCGATGAGCACCAGAAGGACTGCAGCAGCGTTTCGCAGCCCCAGCAGCAGCAGCAGGAGTCCATCCACGCTACCACCGGGGGTCCGCAGCCCCAAAACAGGCGGCTGAGCCTCCACCGCAACACGTTCACCCGAATGCAACTGAAGGAGCTGGAGAGTGTTTTCCAGCGCACTCAGTACCCCAACCTGTTCATGCGGTAAGCAGCTCGTTCTGTTGGCGCCCAGTTCTTGAGACGACAGGGCTCACCCAAAGTCACGTTTGGCTGTCTTCTAGGTCTCTTTGCCTCCCCACCAGAGCCAAAATTATCTAGGGAGTTCCAAGCCACTGAAGTCTGCCCACCCTTGAGCTCTGAGGAGATGATGCCTGTTGGGCATGGAGATAAATATTTTCGTGCAGTGCATAAATGCATCAAGTTATGAAAATTTGACTGTACTTTTGATTTTGCACAGGACATTCTCTTGGATTAGGATTGAGATCAGGGTGAGTCAAATGAGGATCTCGCCTTGATTTAAAATATTGTTAATTTGGTCATGGTGGACTATCGTGTGCTTTAGCCCTGATTTTTAAATACTGCATTTAAAAGCATTCATCTTAAATACTGAGTTTTTCTGTGTCTCCCTTACATTTTGTGCACAAAGGAAAACTGTCCCTAAAGCAAGCCTGTGGGGTATTTCCAAAGTGTGTGCTTGCACATTTGGGAGAATAGAAATGTAAAAGCAAGTCTGAGGTGCACTTTGTATAATCCATTTCCTCCACAACTCCAAATACTGAATATCTGAGATTTTCTCCCCTCAGGAAGGAGCTGGCTATACGCATGGAAGTGGCTGAAAGCAGAGTGCAGGTCAGTAAACCTGGGGCATGGGGAAGCAATTTGGCAGGGCGGATATTCTAAAATCCCCACAGGGCGTGGACACTGGTGTCCTAGGCCTCCTCAAGGTACTTACATACTTGGGAAATGAGTTTTGAACTTTGGGAGTTTTGGCAACTAGAAAAATAGTATAAGTAAACCCCAGCTGATGGAAATTGCCTATGACTGGACGGAAAATGATTTCCTAAAGGAAAACAAAAAAGAGAACCAAACTGCTACTCCTAGTCCTTGTACAAAATGAACTATAAATAAAGTTCAACTCCACCTAATACTAGTATCTTTTAGGGAGCACTTCCATGTGAAGTCATGTTGGGGCTCAATCTGAACTGGGAAGTATACCTATTGATGCACCAAGGACCTAGGTTAGGAGAGGGTTCAACTGTATTCAGTTATTTAAAATATTTAAAATTAGACCTAAGCTCTTAACTACATGAGTGGATTTATAAATATTCAGGACTTTGGGGTAAGAGAACAATTACCAGAGAGAAACACACCATATGAGTAACTCGTGTCTGTTTAGACGGATGTGGAGACAGAGCTTAAAGTCCAAATGCCTGCTTCTCCTACTGCTGTTTATAATGTGTAGGAAAGTAGTGTACAGGGTGGCAGCCCTATATTTGGGTTTTCTGGAACACATCGATGTGTCAGCTTGAAAACATTTCTGGAATACTCACACTTTGGTGGAGTATGGCAGGAAGGTTTGCAAACTGGAAAATTGTCTAAAAATTTACATACATACATACATACTTACTTATACATACAAACATAGCATACAAACTTATAGTTTGCCACTGACATTGCACAAATTGAACTTTAGGAGTAAATATTCTCTTGAGGACCTTCTAACATCTAGAGATATAGACTTTGATGATACTATTTAGAAAAAGGTGGGTTTTGTGGAATTTGAATGGTGGTAGTAGGCTCTCGATTCAGGTCAGAGTCTTACCTGTTTTAATTTGAAATATTCATTTGGTCAGAGAGTGATGTCTAATTTATAGGTCATGGGTTCAAAAGGTTACCTTTTGAGACCCTAGAAAAACGTAAGTTATCATAAGAGAACATTTGTCAGGGAAAGACCTTTCGGCGAAGAACTAATTTAGTGGTGGGCAGGGTATGTTGGTATATATTTGAGAAATGGGGAACCTACACATATGGGTTTATAGTATTTTGTAAGTCAAAGTTACTCAATAAATAAATAAGTATATATATATATATATATATATATATTTATGGAAAAGAGCAGGCAAGAATGAAGACAAGCAGGCAGGCAGGCAGAGAGAAGAGGAAGATGCGTTTTATTTATTTTTTAGTTGTTCATCTTGGTTGTTTCCCCAGGCCCTGGGATGTGAACCCAGGACCTTGAGATGTATGTGGACCACACCCAACCACTACTCCACCAGGATGGGCCCAATAAAAATTTTTTATAGGGGAGCATTTGTTAAAAACAAAAACAAAACCCAGAATGAGTTGATTGGCTTTGTTCTGCTGTGTGTGTTTAAGTGCAGTGACAGAAATGGACTGCAGATCTGGGATGAGTTTTAGTGAATTTGGACCCAGTTTGGCTAAATGTTTCTTAATTCTACAGACTAAAATATCAAGCTGATATCCAGGGTGTCAGCAACTCTTAGGTCCCAGGAAGACAAGCCACGCACACTCTGGGGCCTCTAACCAAGGCCTTCCTTGTCAGACAACCTCTTTTTAACTATCAAGGGGTTTCAGAAGGTGAATAGCTCATTGTTCACCCTTGAGGGAAACCAGTTTAAAAATCCAACCTGCTCCTACTGAATATTTACTTCAGACTTAAGGAGCTTTTATCATGCTCAGTGTCACCTGCAACCAGGGTGACACGGCATAGAAAATAGGGGACAGTGGCAGCTGGATTAACTGGTCAAGATGCTAGTCTTTCAGCATTCAGTTACCAGGCATAAAATTAATAGCGAGGTCTGGGTGTCACTCATCAGCAAGGCCTGCATCCAAGAGCTGGAGGAACCAGTAAGGAATATTAAAGGTGGGAGAAGAGTGACAAGACAAAGCAAGAAATCTAGTCAAAAACTTGGACACAGTGGATGCTCACTAAGAGTGTACTGCTGGAAAGGTTTCCAGTGATAATTTTCCTAAAATATTGTACCAATAAATATCATCTCCCAATGTCATTTAGAATTTCCATGGCATAAAAAGTTGCATGTTGGGGGGGTAGCGGGGTATTGTGGCCTTAATTGGTTAATATACTAAACCAATCCCTTTCTTCCCTCTGATTGAAGGTTTGGTTTAAGAATAGGAGGGTCAAGTGGAGGAGACACCAGAGGGCATTAATGTTCAGAAATATGGCCCCCATGGTCCTGGGCCACCCTGTGGGCATAATCTTGGATGGGTCGTGTAATGCCATTCTTGTTCTGGAGCCCAGATGGAGATGGGTTCTTCTGGAGTCACCGTCGCCGGGGCCGCCTGGGTCATCTGGGCCGCCTGGGCCACCGACAGCAGCCATGCCTCCTATGCCCTTCCCTCCCCTTGGCCTGACCTCATTGGGTCTGGAACGGGCCCCTATCATCAACAGTCATTTTGTAGTCCCCCTTCTCTAATGTATGGGCTTCATGACAGCTCTTCCAAAGTGTTCTGCCAGATTCTAATTGCGCAAGCACAGCCTCAAGCGCAGTTCACCAAATGCCTGTGAAATGACCTTAATAAATGAACAAAGTCAGTGCCCCACTTTTTTTGCGTAGGGTGCATTTTTGCATTTTTCAATAAAGAGGTGAATTCTCTATATGACTGTTTTTGTGCATCAAATGGGGTTAATAGATTATAGATGGGGATTTCTAAGGCAATGCCATTTAAACAGAATGGCAGGAAGGCCTCCTTTCATGAGGTAATATTCATGATTCAACATCAAGAGGCCTGCACACATCACAGAAGTTTTCCAACTACCCCAGGTATGTTTACACTGACCCATACCACCCCCACCCCCACCGTCTTCCATCACTCCATCCTCATCCTCATCCTTTGGGACCACATACATGTGCAAGATGTGGTAGGATGAGCCCTTCATGAGAAAACAGTGTGCTCGCAGGAAAGGTGGAGCACCATACTGACAACCTGAACATTCAGGCCCAATGCTGGACTGAGGGAATCTTCCTAAGAAGCCACTCGCTGGGATTTCTGGGAAGGTGATCACCCAACAATCATCCAAGATGCTCCAGATTCTGTTCACTGACCTCCCTTTTTGTGAGGAGTTGGTAAGGAGAAGCCATTCTGGCCCAAAGGTCTTGTTGCTTTAAAGGAAAGACAAGAGGTGACACCGGGAACACCAGCGCGAGGCTTATTGTACCTCCCCCAACTCCAAAGCAGACAGTCACCTTCAAATGTACTTTGGGACTTTTCATCATTCTTGAGAGAGTCTTGATCCCTCCTCATTAAACATGAGGTGGGAAGCTTTTGGTTGAGTGTTGTTCAAAATAGGAAGAGATGGTTCCTCTTCAGCAATAATCCAGAATAACCGCTCATGAGAAAGCAGTCATTTCTTTATACTGTCTTCTTCATAAGAAACTTCCAGAGTATAAAAAAAAAAGGAGAGGTGGTGAAGAAGGCCAGGCCCACTTTTTAAAGAGCATTAAGTTCTCAGTACCACCTTTGCCTTGAGCCATCTCGAGGATTGTAAGGCTTAAGAGACGGCTCATTGTGAACAACGAGGCCCTTCGAGGAAGTCATTTCGGCTAACATAAGCCACCATCAGAATTTCTTCCCACCAGGTTGATCAAAGAGAAGCTTTGATTTGGGGGGAAGCGTCTCTCTTTGCAGTGTTGTCCACTCCACTCTTCTCTCCTCCTTTCACACTGTGGGTATCAAACACCAGCAAAGCAACTGCATTTACATGCGGGCCTTCTGCAAAGAGAGTCTGTCAGTGCTGCCCAGAGCCCCCAGCCCCTGGCAGGAGTGAGACACAGCCAGAGCACACTTGTACACAGCCATCTTCACCACATAATTTTGAAAATGAAATTTACATCTCCTGATGTTGATCCCTGTTTTTTCTTCTTTTGTAAAGAGAGGAAGAGAGAGGAGGAAGAAGCACTTAAGGAAGGAAGGAGGAGGAAGAAATGTCTTCACTTATTTAGTTGTTCCATTCTGGTTTTTCACCCCAGCCCAGGTCTTGATCCTGGGTCCTTGAACTTTATGTGATCTGCATACCAGTGTCTCAGTTGCCTGAGCCACAAGGGTGCATTCAGATCCCTGTCCTTTTTAAACATCATGTTCCTCCTTAAAGCTTCAGCAATCTTAAGAACAGACCTACAGGGTCTTTACAAATCAAAGGCACAGGACAATCTCAGAACTTCTAATCTCTGTTCCAGTTGAACATGTGGCTTTGTCATGTTGAGACTGAAACCCAGATGGTGTGCTCTCTACTGGAGTGGCATTTGGGTCAGTCGCTTCTGAAGGAGCACAGACCACATAACCCTGGGTTAGAGTACCAGGTCCAGGAGAAACAACCAGTGTGAACTGAATAACAAAAATAAATTAAAATGCTTCTTCCTCCTCTCTTCCTGACTGCCTACCTACTCGCCTTCGTTCTTACCTGCACCTTTCCTTTAAAAAAAAAGAAAGCAGGATAGTACTTAGCATAAATCCTGCAGTTAATACTCATAATCTAGCTTAACACACATTAACAAAGAACACCCTTTTCATACTCAGGTTACCTGGAAGAAGAGAAAATACCCTTTTCCATAACTGATGAGGTCTTAAAGAGATATGTACATGGCGTGCCCTGACGCTCTAGTGAATAAGTCTGCTACCTCTGATCAGCACAATCCACATAACATCCCAAGGTCCCAGATTCCTGTCCCTTGGCCGGGGGGAACAAGAAACATGAACAACTAAATAAAATTCTTCCTCCTGTCTCTTCCTACCCCCTTGCCTAATCGCCTTCATTCCTATAGAAAGGAAGGAAGGAAGGAAGGAAGGAAGGAAGGAAGGAAGGAAGGAAGGAAGGAAGGGATATGTGCAGTATACTATTTTTAATACACCCTTACTTCTTCCAGGTTCCAGAAGGCAGGGCGGTGAGATGGGGTAGAGCGAATATCTATACCATTGCTGCAGATAATGACTCCCTTCTAAGTTTTCAAATGGAAAGATACACTAAAAGTAATCCCACGGAAAGCATGTCTCTTCAAATCCACTTCACACACCTCAGAGGTAAAGACCAGAAACGAACTCTTCTAATATAAGGCAATGATTTTCATTTGTAAAACAATCTTTAACACTGGCTACCAGAAAACAGGGCAACTCAAGATAGGTGGTCTTTACACATGTGATTTTTAACTAAAACATTATGAAAACAATTTGGGGAGGAGTCTAGTAGATTCAGCATCTTCTAATAACTGAAGAATTTTAGAATTCGCTTTTCAAAGTTGTTTCGCATCAAATGACATGTCTCCTTCAGGCAGGTATGAAAAGTGAATTTTGAAATAAGTTGTTGCTATAACTATATACAAAGGAGATTGCTATAACTATATACAAAGGAGAGGAATAGAGTTTGTTCCGAACTTTCTTCAGAAGAATTTAGAAATGCCTTTGCCTGCATTGAGAGGATGAGGCGCTGTTTTCCATTCAGCTGGCCCTGAGTCCACACACGGATGTCAGCTCTGCCGTGAAATCATTGGGTGCTGATGGGACTCTTCTAGGAAATGTTGGGATCCTGAAAGTGAAACAGCATAGCCATAACTTGCCCTTATTTGGACTCCCTATATATGTCCTGTAGGCCTCCTGGACTTTTCAAAGCCTTGAGTGGACACCCCCAAGAGATAGTGGCTATGATAACGTAACCCTTATCACATACCCTTCAACCTAAGAATGCTGCATGATGGTACTTTTATCTGGGGATTCATTTATGACTTTATTCTATGTCTCATTAAACCAATGTGTTCCAAGGTCCTACCTTAGTCAGATTATCTTTCTTAGGAGGCATATTCTCATTTTCCTTTGTGATATAAGTTATCTTAATATGGCAAATGAGACAAATGTTCATGGGCCCTGCAGTAAAAGGTTGGCAACCACAGAAAACCATTTTGGCTCTTGAAAGTAAAATGGCTTTCTCTTCTGAACCCAACTTAAAAGAAAACAACATGGTGGCCTCTCTGCACTGCAGGGGTGTTAGGGTCATCTATTCCTTCATTTTACAGGTTTGGAACATATGCCCAGAGCAGGGAAGTGGCTGTGCCCTCTCCTGAGACCTGGATCATCTAGCTATGGGCAGTAAAAAGTACCCCAAGTTCAGTGTCTTAGCATTTAACACCTCCATCCTGCCAAAAACTCTTCCTTAAAGGTTCCGAAGACTCAAAGTTCCCACCCGCGCCTCATCGCTAGGCCGTATTACCTCTAGGAAAATGTTATCACCCTCCACTCAGTATCCTGGTGTCTACATTTTCAGGCCTTGAAGAGTGCTGGAATTTGTATCCTCCTCACAAACGGCTGAGTGTGCTTGTACTGAAACCACCATTTTCCCCAATCTCCTTGCAAAGCTCAGTCTGCCAACCAGTGACATAACCCATGAGCAAGAAATAGCCAACTCAGCACTTGTGTTCAACACACTCTTTTAGGAAAGTGGGTTAATAATTTAGAAACTGTCATATTTGCTCCTTCTCAGATATCAGCATGGAGCTATGGTACAGGGACCCTGGGGGCAAGGGTATAAATATAATGCTTAACTACAATGAGCTCTATCCCTCCCCAACACCGCAGCAAAAGGGAGATCTTAAGATGCCTGAATTCCCAATATTTATGTTCCAATATTTTAGAGTCAGGGAATATAAAAGATGGCTCCTAAACACATTCATGCTTTCAAAGTCAAGGGACACAAGAACTTGAAGCAGTGGCATTCAGGCATGGGTACATAACACAGCCCCCACATAAAACATAGCCCCTGCTATGAGAACTTCAAGTTTGGAACACAATTTTTCCTATTCTGGGCCCAAAATTTTTGGTTTAGAAAAAAATGAAAGCAATATAGAGGTCAAAGAAGTTTCTGTTCATTTTTCCTTGAATAAGGGAGACAAAGGAAGCTTTTCAATAAATAGAGAAGGACGCTGGAGACCCAGGGGAGAAAGAACTCCATATCAAAGCTGAATCCAGAGCTTTGATCAGTTTTGGGCAGCTGGGTGGTAGCCAGTGGGGCATAAAGAGGTGGCTCTGGCTAGCTGGACTTCATAAGAGAAAGGAGGAAGAGAACTTGGGTTTATATGCAAATGTGTTCCTTACATCACCTTCCACAGCTGCCATCATGAGGTCAAGCAACAGAGCTGTCTTCCTTTCTCCTTTCGCCTACCCTCCTTTTTACCCCATTTAGCAAGATTTATTAAACAATGACTACCACCTAGGCACTTTCTTATGCAATTAGTCTAAAATCATAAAATATCATATACATTGTTCAGGTCACATTGTAGTAGGTATAGGTCTCAAGGAGAAGCACTAAGAGAGAGTTGGGAGTGCAGAAGCTTTATAAAGAACTAACACCTGGGAAGGAAAAACAGAACTGGGCAAGGGAAGCCATGAGATCAAGATAAAGCCTTTGTCAGTCAAACAATTTCAGAAAAAAATTGTTCCCCTTACAAGAGTCCTTCCTTGTTGCACATTGTCAGGCCCTTGTAGTAACATCTTGTTCAGTCACTGTCCAGGGATTTCTCTGAGAACATGTTTTCACATGACATTACCTTGCTCTAACTTTGCCTAAGGTCATCCCAGAAGAGCCAGATCTCAGCTCACAAACCAGGGTGGATCTGAAAGGAAGAAGGGGCTGTCTGCTGAACACACTGCACACAATTGGAAAGGGAGTCTTTTCTGGAAGAGGGATCTGAGAAAAATATCTCCATGTTGACCACAGTCTATACAACCCACTTCTCTAAGTAGGTTTGGGGATAAGCTCCTCCATGGTTTCTATTAGAATCTCTTCCTGAGGGGGAAATTAGAATTATAAAAAAGAAGGAAAAACCACAAATCTGTTACTCGAGTGGTCTCAGGTCACAGTCAGTATTTATTTCTTCCCTCTCTCACTGTCTACTCTAAATTCTCCCCATCATTAACTACCCCTTTTGCTGGTCACAGAGGTTTATCTGGTAGAGTGAACCAAACGCTTATTCCTGATATGTCTGAAGCCCTCATAAACATACCTTTTTCAGGCTGGAAATGAAGAACTTGTTTGTTTACAGGTACAATTACCACCTACTCTCCTTTAAGGTGACCTCAACTGGTCACCTTAAGGGATATTACCAGGATTGAGGCATTCATAGGGAAGGAGGGAAAGTCAGAGAGAAGGTTCTTAAGTGATTGGCCCTGATTCAGGCCCTCAACCCTATTATCCTCCCAAAAATATCCAGAGCGGTCTGATTTCTTCAGTTCAACCAGAAAATTTTTCCAAGACTATCCCAACGCATTCTAGGGGTCTGCCTGCCACATCAAAGCCTCAACTCCAATAGGGAGTCAGATAGGAAGATTGCAAGGCACTAAATTGGCTCTTCTGCTATTTATTTAACAAGTCTGTGTTAGATGTATGTAGAGAACTCTATCTTAGACTTCAGGGGTCTCCATGACCAAACCTGTCCTTCCATTAGATGAATATATTCTTTAGTTTCACATCTCTGCTGTGCTAAGGCACCTTTACCTCCCCTGGCCCAGACCCTGGCCTCTGCCCCGAAGGTGAGGGCTGCCTTCCCAAACTTCCCTCTCCTTCCTGAGATCTTGTATCAGTTAGACAGAAAGTGCTGGAAGCCTCAGCTTCATTCAGCATCTGACTGCCATCCCCCACCTGTGCAGAGGGCAGGCAAGTCCTCCACCCCTCTTCTCATTCCTAAGGGAAAGCATAGTGAGACTTCTTTGTCTTATAATAGGGAATGGTTGGGGAGGCTTGAGGGGGGTGAGGACAAGTAGTGACAAAGCCCACTGGACATTGGTAAAGAACACTTGGTGATATGGTGGAGGGCAAGGGTGTGCTGACACATATCTGAGGGAATGGGAAATTGAACACACACAGAAACAACACATATGAGTTTATTTTAATGTGTCAAATCAAAGTTACTGCAATTAAAAAAAAACTTTAGAAAATGAAGTTACTACAATAAAATACTGGAAAAAAAATTTAGCAACAACAACAACACAACAAAACAAAACAGGCACGCGCTCTGGTGGAGGAGTGGCTGGGTGCACTCCACATACATCCCAAGGTTCTGGGTTCGCAACCCGGGGCCAGCAGCAGCAACGAAGATGAACAACTAAATAAAATAAGTAAATGCTTCTTCCTCAACCTGCCTGCCTGTTTGTCTTCATTCCTGCCTACATCTTTCCTAAAAACAAAAAACAAAACACACACATACACGCATACAACAACTAACACCTCCCTAGAGAAGATTTTTCCATCTCTCCTCTGCCCACCCTGACCCCATTTCTGACAGCCGTAGCAGGCCAAAATGCACCCCTCCAAACACAGCAGGCAGAAGTGCAGCCCACCTACCTCCAGGGTTGCCCTCCAAGAGGAGGAGCAGGAGAGTAAATAACTCAAGTTACAATTCCATTGAGAAGAAAAATAGCAATGCTCTTTTTCCCGCAATGCCCTGTATCTATCAGGCTGGGTGATGTCCCAGCCCTGGGCATGTGCCCTGATGCTGGGTCTTCCTCCTTGGCTAGGCAGTGCCCTCTCCAGAAGGCCCTGCATCTCTCTGCCCTGGATCTGGGTCAAACTCCTCATTCTTTTTACCATCGAGCCTGCCCAGTTGTTGTCTCCCCTCCCTGAACTTCTGGAAACCTGAAATATGGATCACTCATTTGGCAGGAAAGGTCATCAACAATGGCCTCACAGTGAAATTAGCTGTTTCATGATGTAATTCCTGTGCCCCTAACCTGCATGGTAAGTACCTGAAGTTTCCCACTGGGTCTCCTATATTTTTGTTTCTCCTATATGGCTAGCTAAGTGGTATTTAACAGGTAACAACAATGAATAATGACAATAATAAGAGCTACAATTTTCTAAGGGCTTACTTGTCACTGTACCAAGTGCTGTGCTGAACAATATATAAGAATTGCCATAATTATTTTTTGCAGAGGAGGAAGCTAACACATAGGTTAAGTATTATACCCAAAATCACAGAGCTGACAAATGGCATTCATTGAATCAAATATTCAATTCACCTCCATAAATTATTTGAATGTGCGAGAAAAAATGTTCTGAAGCATGTTTTCACATCTTTTCAACAGAAAAGAGGGAAATAAAAAAATAAAAGTTGTATATTCATTCTCAGTTCATCATAATGCTCTGTTAACCAAAATAACCCCATTAGTTGGATATCCTGTTGAATTAAGGATTTACTTTCATAAATCTCTAAGCAATATATATGCATAGAAATTAAACAGAATAAACCATTCTGATTTTCTAGTTATTAACCAAATCACAATATCCATTCATTTATTCTTGTAACCACAACCTGTTTAATAAATTCCATTTTCTCTGCTCTTAACCACATTTTGTTACTTCTTCTGACTGAGATTTTTAAGGCAAGATATAACATAAAATGTATACAGTACAAGTGGTTAAAAAGCAGTGTCTTAAATAGTTAACAGTGAATTAAACTGTTCTTTTTCAAAGAAAACATGATGTCCCTTTTCTTGTATGAATGATTTTCAGTGTGTGAACACACAATATTAAGGAAATACAGAACTCTCGCACTTTAAAAAGTAAGACAAGGAAGAATTTCTAACTTCCATTCCAACATGTAGAGTATAGAAGTCATCATTCTTGTCCTCCAACAAGAACAAACTAAACTAAAAACAACTCTTAGATCCATCAGACTTTAAATTGAAACTAAGCTTTAAATTGAAATTTAAGTTTAAGTGTATTTAAAACTCATGGGGAGACTTCCCTTAAGGGAGCGCCTCACCTTTGGTGAGTTTTACCTCTAGGAACCCCACCAAGTTGTCATTGTAACAATGGAGAAAGATGCACTCTTGCTGACAGCAGGAGAGGAGAAAGGTAAACATTCTGAAATATGTTTGGAGCTCTCTCATTCCTCAAAAAAGGTCTGCCTTGAAGGTAAGCTATTTTACCAGGGCCTAATGGACTTAGTTTTCACCAAAGCCTAACTGACCAGGAGAAAGGGAAATATCAAAATTCCAGCCGTATCTAGATTTCCTGTCTCATGTAAAGGGAGGGATGAAGAAGCATGTATAAAGGTCACAGTTCACAGAGACAGGTTCATTACATGACTGGCTCTAGTCATAAGACTATCAAAGGTTTCCCTTCCTCCCAAACTTCCCACCACATCAAGAGTGTTCCTGATTAATAACAGTTATAGCCAAAAGAGCTACAAGTCTCAGATCCAATTAAGAACAAGTCTCTAGGGAAACTCAAAGATGACAGGGGAAACAAAAACAAGGACAATAGAGGAGATTTTATCCTCATATATCTATAGCTATAGTAAACAATAAACACAGCCTAATTCCTAGCCAGATGACCATAAATCTTCACACTAAATAAGAAATGACTTCAGTTCCTTAGCCCAATATAGCATGTTTAGTTTTCAACAAAATAAAAAGTATAAGGTATACTAAAAGTTACTATACACACACACACACACACACACACACACAGACACATATATATTACATTCAAAAGTGACAAATGAAGAATCCGAACCAGATACAGATGTGGCATATATTTTGGAATTAATTGATCTGCAATTTTAAATAACTATGATTAATATGCTAAGGGTTCTAATAAAAAAGCGAATAACATACAAAACAGATAGATAATTAAGCCAAGAGATAAAAACTCTAAGAAAAAAATCTAAAGGAAATTCTAGAAATAAAAAAATACTGTAATGGGAATGAAGAATGCCTTTGATGTGCTCACCAGTAGACTGAACAAAATATGTAGGAATCAATGAACTAGAAGATATGACAATAGAAACTTTTGAATGTGGCAAGAGAAATTTCCCAAAATGAAAAGCAAATTATAACAATAGCAATAACAACAACAATAACAAAAGGTCTTCAGTGATTACAATTAGCTAAGAATTGGAAACTACCTAAGTACCCAATGTCAGATGAATGGATAAAGGAGATGTGGTACATATATACAATGGAACACTACACAGCCCTTAGAAGAGATGAAATCCTATCATTGGAATCAACATGGATCTAGAGGGGGTCATGCTAAGTGAAACAAGTCAAATGAAGAAAGATAGAGACCAGGTGCTCTCACTTACAGGTGAGCGTGAATAAACAATACAAAGGAACAGAAGAAACATGACTAACCCTTGGACATTGGCTCCAGAACTGAGGTGACCAATAAGGAATGAAGCAGGGTGACGGGCAAGTGGTGGTGGGGCCCACTGGACAATGAGGAAGAACTCTTTTTAATTTGGTGGTGGGCAGGGTGTGTTGACATATATCTGAGGAATGAGGACCTGCACATATGGGAACCTACGCATAAGAGTTTATTTTAATTTGTGAAACAAAGTTACCTCAATAAAATACTATACTTAAAATGTATTCAGTGATTATATAGTGTACGGTAAATGAAATGAGTGACAGAAATATTATTAAAAACAGTAAAGATGAACTTGGAATACTCTGTGTAAAGTGCTTGCACTATCAATGAAGTGATACAGTGGTATTTGAAATTGCATTCATAGAAGTTGTAAATACATATTGAAAATGCTGAGGCAAAAAACCTGAATCATAATAAAAAGTTCAATTAAGGTGAGCCTTGCTGGCTTACCAGAAAATGCCACTGGATGTAGTCCACATACATCCCAAGGACCCTGGTTCAAGACACAGAACCAAGGGAAACAATCAGAATGAACAACTAAATAAAATAAATGCGTGTTTCTTCCTCCTCTCCTTAAAAAAGAAGTTTAATTAAAACCATAGAAGGCAGATAAAAAATGGAAGACAAAAATAAAAACCAAGAATAACAACAATAAGTAGAAAAGTTACAAAAATGGTAGATATTAATCCAACTATACCAATAACCACTTTAAATATGGATGATCTAAGCCAGCTAAAATATAGTCAGAGCAGATTTTTATAAAAGACCTAACCATATGTTGTCTACAAGAAGCCCACTTTAAATATAAAGACACAGATAGATTGAAAGTAAGAGGTGGAGAAAGAGATCCCTTGCTAAAACTAAATGAAAAAAAAGCTGGAGTACCTATATTCATTTTAGACAGCACGCCCTTCAGAACAAGAAAAATCATCAGTGATAGAAAGGCACATTACATAATAGTAAAGGAGCTAATTTTCCCAAAAGACATAGCAATCCTTAGTGTGTATGTGCTTAACAAAACAGTATCACAATTCATGAGGTAAAAATTGACAGAACTACAAATCATCAGATCTAACTGACATTAATAACATTCTTCAACAACAGAAGCATGGACACTTCATAAGTTCGTAGGGAACATTCATTAAAATAAACACATTCTGGGTCATTAAACGCACTTCTAAATGGTACATAGATCAAAGAGGAGATCTCGAGAAATTTTGAAAAATATTTTTAACTAAATGGAAATGAAAATACAATTTGTCAAAATTTTGTCAGATGCAAATTTGAAATCAGCACACAGAGGGAAATTCATTACATTGAATGCATATATTAGAAAAGAAAAATTATCTAAAATTAATCATCTGAGTTTCCACCTTAGGAAGGTAGAGAAAATCAGGTTAAATACAAAGTAAGAATAAAAGATATAAAACGCAGAAAAAAAACAAAACTGAAAATAGGAAAGTAATGGAGAAAATCAACAAAACAAGAAATGAGTTCTTCGAAATTGTCAATAAAAGTGATGACTCTCTAGCCAGGCTAAGGAAGAACAAAAAGAGAAAAGACACAAGCTGCTAGTGTCAGAAGTTAAAGCAACACCAACACAACCAATCCCATGGACATTAAAATTATAACAGAATGTTATGAAAAACTCTGTGGTCACAAATCAGGTAAATTAGATGTCATGAACCAATTCCTTCAAAGATACAATCTACCAATGCTCATGCAAAGGAAAATAGTCTAAATAGGACCATACCTATCTTTTTAAAATGGAATCAATAATGAATAACCTTCCAAACCAGAAAACACCAAGCACAAAAGGGTTCACTGGGGAATTCTGCCAAATATTTAAGGAAGAAATGATACTAATTCTGTACAATTTGTTCTAGAAAATGAGAGAGAAAACTTCCTAGTTCAATCTATAAGAACATCATTTCTTTAATATCAAATCCAGAGAAGTATTTTATATATATTTATATATAATATTTTAATATCAAAGCCAGAGAAAGGGAAACTGATGACAAATATATCTCATGAACATAGATATGAAAATCTTCAACAAAATATTAGCAAATGAAATCTAACACTGTCCAAAAAGCATTATACACCACAAGCAAATGGGTTTATCCCCAGTATGCAAGGCTGATTCACATGAAAATATCAGGCAGCTGGGTGTTCCGGTGGGGGCCGGAAATGATGTCACAGAGGCCCAGGTCATCTAGAACGCTGGTGATTCCT